>QKWP01002289.1:40303-62530 GCA_003550325.1 Gigaspora rosea
CCCTTTCTTTTTGTTACTTTTTTAAAAAAAAACACGTAGCATATTACAGCTTTTTCATGTTTAAATAAATGAAATGATTCTAAAGTCTTGTTTGTAGAGATGTAATACTAGTCTTTGCGAAAATTTATTCAAAACTATCAAACAGTTAGGGCTGTACATCTATTTAAATCTATTTAAAATTTGAATCAAAAAATTTATTAATAAATTTTATTATATGACTACTTATAGTTTTGATTTACATAGCGCATCGACCACCCCAACGTTATATGCTATAATAAAAAAAGAAATAACATTCATATAACCAGTTTCAATACAAACTATAATGCACAGAAATCCAAAATCTTAATCTAAAAATAATCATGCGAACAAACAGTGACACAAGAAATAAACTAGATAGATGATTCACACGGAAGTACATCAATGGTTTATATCATGAGAGAAATAAGAACCTTCCGAATTCAATTTGGAAAGACTTTTATGCATAGTTTAAAACGCGCACCACTTATAACTCACGGATAACATCTATTTCCTTTTTATACTACGATAAGGCTTTGACTTTCAATAATTAATTACGCCATTTCGCATATATAGCATTTACGACTTTCACCAATACCAATAATACAACTTTCCTTAAGCATGCTTAATTAAAAGATAAATCAGAGATATATCCATTACCAAAATGGAAATACAGGCTTTTAGGGAATATAAATACTAACTCCTACAAAGGAAATGGCCTATCAAAGAGCACAAACTTTAGGAAACACCTCATTTTGCTAAAACCTATTTAACTAAAAGCCATTTAACCAACAGTAACCAACATAACACGGGTGTTAATTTATTATTAAAAAATATCTGCAGCTTTATATTAACTTTATTTGATGTCGGTTAAATGGGCTGTAGTAAAATGGATGTCGAGAAAATCAGATCCACACCAAATTTTACTATTCCGAGTTGTCCTGACATAGAATCCAAACATGTGCGAAAAAAGAAAGGTACTCGAAAACTTTGTTTAAATCGACCTTTATGTGCTAATTCAAAATGATAGGCGAATTTTTTATATAATAAGTACCGCCATAGGCACTAAAGCTTTAACCATAAACTTCTATCTTTACTATTTATTATAAAATGTAACTTTCTTTTTTGGTTTGTGTTACTGGAACATAGAGCTATTCGATATTCATAAATTTAAAAATCAATTATATCATGTAGAGACAGAACATAGCTATTAAAATCAAATATTTCTAATTATCCGGAGCGTAGCGGAATTACGATAGATAAGTAAATACAGTATATAAAAATTTCATGGGTAGTTATTATGAAACATCAATAAAGCGTGTGTATAAATACTTTATTGAAGTCGATTATTTAATATTATTTAAAATGCTATTTGATCATACAATTCATAAACACATCCTAGATTAACTTCAATGAAATGCTTAAATATAAACTTAATAGATGTCGATAAATATTTGATTTCAACTTAACATTACGGGTCTGGAGCGTATCATATGAGTGCACAGTTGCCGTCTATGGAAAATCTATCATGATGATAAATTTTCCATAGACTGCCATCTGTTCGCAAAATATAATTGAAAGTCCGACGGCCTCTTTCCTCATATGCTGATCATCTTATTACACAAACGCGCGAAAATGTCATAATTTTGTTACACTAAATTACGAATTCGAACACGTACGGTGAAAACTACAATTACTCCTTATAGAGACAAAATATAAACGGTGGAATTAAATACTGTATTTCCGTATAATCTGAGCTAAATTACAGATTACGCAGAGCAGTTAATCAAGTAGCACATTAAAATTAACATTTAAAATTTCAATGTTAATATTTTGTCTTTATAAGGAGCAATTGTGTTTTTAGATTTCTTGTGCTCGGTGCAAGAAATCTAGAAACTACAGTTACCGTATTACCGCGAAATCACGCTCCAGGGCGTTATTTCGAGGTTCGGTCCAAATTAAGCTTAATTTAAGTCGAAATTGTAATTTCAACCCTGCGTGTTATTTCGCGGATTTGACTCATTGGAGTGATAAGCAAAAATTGATCGACAATGCATAAATTGATATAAACAAATCACGTGCACTACCAGTTTACAATTCGATGTCCAATAAAAAACATCGATTAATTCTCTACCTCTGTATTATCACGTCTGCACATCAGTCGAGTCAAATGGTAATACGGTATACCTTTTAAGGCAAATACATGCATTGAAATCCTAAATCATTAATAACAATAAAATATACTTTATTGAAATCGATAATTTAAGAAATATCATTAAAATTTATTTATCGACTTCAATAAATTTAAGTTTTTCCCTCCGTAAATGCATATCACGTGGCTTCAGGCCAATCAAATCGGGATTGCATGTTATTTTTTGTATATCATATTACTCGTTCGAGATAATTTTATCATGTAACTTACATGAGTAAGTATTCCCTAAATACAACTAATGATGATTGACGAAACTATTTTCGCACTGACGAAATGGTTTCGTCTATGGCTTCGTCTGACGAAACCTTGACGATTGACGAAACTACAGACGGTTGACAAAACTATAGACGAAAAAAATATAGACGATTGACGAAACTATAGACGATTGATGAAACTAAAGACGAAACTATAGACGATTGCGAAACTACAGATGATTGACTTGATGAAACTAGAGAAGGGTTTCATCCATGCCGAGAAAGTGTAGGCTAATTGGGGATAATTAAACTAACCAACTAACTAATTTAACTACTACAAAACTATACAACAATTGTCCCAAGACTCCTTAACCTCGAATCGTAGACAGAAAGAGGCTGTAAAGATTTGGTCCGGGTCTCAAGGTTAGTAGGGTCTTGCTACGGCGTAACTGGTCTTACAATACTTTCTTAATATTAATTCTATAGCAGAGACGACGACTTTCTGACAAAATACAATTCCGTCCATGCAAAATGATAATTCTGCAAAAAAATTCTGCGATCAGACCAGAATTACATAAACCGCCAGCATTATGGTTGTAAATTCCGGCCAAAATTAAATGTCAGCCGGCATTACATTGAGTAAGGATCCTTAATCTCGGCCAAAAATCATGATTTTATAGTTCTATTTTCTTAACACAGTTCACGATGTCACGTGTTCAGGGTAATCGGTATCGAATATCGGAGTTAGGGCTCCTCATTTTCTGTAGCAACAGACCCCAAATTCTGCATGCATTACATTTCAAATTATACGAACTTATGCGATAAAATTTTTGATAAAATTACCATATTTTTATAACCTACTAGATAAATTACTGTGCCTCAGAAAATCCCCGAAAACCATGCTGAGATGTTCCGATATTCTTATATTTTTAATACCAGACATTTATGCACAGATTATGCTCTATTAATTATGCGAAAATGGTCCTGATATGCAAAATTTGCAATCGCGATAAAAATCGGGATTTATGCTGCACTAGCTCTAATCGGGGTGCCCTTATGTAAAGCAAATGATCAAATGATCTACAAAATTTAGCAGGATCTACGGATCTTCGTGCAACATAAACAACTTCTAAAGATAAAAACAAAGAAATAAAATTTTACCTATAAAGAGAGCTTTTTTATGTTAAAATAAACAAAAAGAATTATTACCAAAATTTTGTTTTACATCGGATGTAGAGCAGTTTTTAATGATTCCAAAAGCAAATATAGCATGATTTATTTTTATTGATTTTTTCCTCGTAAATATATATATATTCGGGGAGTTCGTCATTAGTTTCGTCATTCGTCATAGTGGGTCCAAAAAATTCGGCACGTTGTGTAAATCAAGCCACTCCGACCTAAATAATTTTGCCCGAAATCACCAAATTTTAACAAATTTTACTAACAAACTTGCTCACCGATGTACTAAGCAAAATGGCTTGGATTGTAATTTTTGCAGTTCTGAATCCGAATCGTCGTATAGACTCAGGTTACACAAAATGCAATTTTTGGACACTACTAACTAACTTACTAACTTACTAATTTGTCACGAGTTTCGCCATTCGCATTTATGTGAACATTGTTCTATTTGTAGTAAGGTCGTTTGAAGTTAAAGTTTCGGTTAACATCACCCCCCGGCCAATCTTTGTTCATTTTTATCTGTTCGCTTCATATGTTCGTTTCATTTTACCCCCCTCCCCCCTCCCGAGAGTCCTGGAAAAGTGATGTTAACCGAATAATCAACTTCAAACGGCCTAAATTAAAAAAAAATCCGTGCCCGTCCCGAATTTTGAAATCCATGCAATGCAAAACGAAAAATCAACTTTGTGTGACCTTATAAAGGCAAATACATGCATTGAAATCCTAAATCATGCAAATACTTTATTGAAATTGATAATTTAAGAAATGTTGCAAGAAATCTAAAAGCCACAATTATAGCTTATAAGAGACAAAATATGATTAATGAAAATAAATACTTAAATTTATTGAGGTTGATAATGAATTTTAATGTATAACTTGATTATGGTAACAGATTACGCCAAGCAGATAATCATATTTCTTAAATTATCGAGTATTTACCCACACACTTTATTGTTGCTAAAGATTTAGGATTTCAGTACATGTATTTTGTCTTTATAAGGATAATTGTGGTTATTAGATTTTACGTACATACGTACGTATGCAGACGGACAAAAAATTCCTAAATCCTTTTTGTTAATGATCTTCATAATGTTTATACTGATGCCATCATTTTTGGTCAAAATGCATCTAAAACGCAATTTTTATATCAACTTGAGTAGACATTAAAGGACGTTCTAGACCGATTATCTCTATAGGTATGCATATATTGTTTATACAAAGCTCTCAAATAGTAAATTCATTTGAAACAATACTACTTCGAAAAAGATTATTCTCGTTACAATAGTCTTTTTATACAGGTACGTACTATATATTTTAAAATTCTATATAAACTTCAATAGTACATATCATTTTGTTTTTTTTTCATCCCTATACAGTATAACAAAAACATGGATCTAACATCGTTTGAGGAAAATATCAAAGCGATAGGAACTATTAGCAATTCATTATGCAACTCTGAAGTCAATAATGCAAATACATATTGTACCATGATCATGCCTTTTTCTGAATTGTTTATCCGAAACTTAAAAGAATTGTTTGAAAACTATAAAAACTATCGAAATTTTAATTGTAATAAATTGACGGAAAAGGTAAAACTAAGTGCTCAAGCGTGTTTAGAAATTCATGAATACCTTCATGATGACTTTAAAAAAGTCTTGGCTGAATGGAATGATCAATCTGAACATTGTATAGAAAGAAAAGAAGTGCTTATACAAAAACATGATAAAGAAGCTGCCATAGCCGTTGGTGTTGCTTTTATTCCTGGTGTAAATGTTGTCGTTGCTCCAGTAATTGGTTACCGTGCATATAAAAATAAAAAAGCTGCAAAGGAAGCAAACAATCAGGCAGATAATGCAGTTACAGCAGCCGAAACTTTGAAAAAACAGTTGATTGAACCAATTAAAAACTTTATCGTTGCCATGAGAAAAATTTCAAGATCCCTTGGTACACATTTTTCTTTGAATCAGAACTCTGAAAAAATCAACATTGTCAACTCTTGTTCGTTTGCAGAAGAAAATTTTCGTAACTGCAGGGGTCAAACAAAGCCATTTGATGATAATGACAAATATGTCAAATTGCTTGCGAATATTCAAAATTTTAATGAAAATGGTTGGACATTATTACACATTGCTGCAGCTGCAGGGTGTAAAGAAGTTGTTAAAATTTTGCTGAAACATAAAGATACTTATGATATTGATATTAATAAAATGGATAAGAATGGTAAAACGGCATTAAATTTAGCTACAGATAATAAACACACAGAAATAGCCGAAGATCTACTAATTGAAGTTAACGAAGAAAAAGATAGAAATGAAGAATTTTATCTTATTAATTCGGCCATAGAGAAACGTGATATTAATGTTTGTAAGTTATTATTGGAGGAAAAAATGAAAAAAGAGGCTTGCTTTTTAAGTTCAAAATTACATAACTCAAATGGCGTCCCGAGGCAATTATGCCGAAAAGTGTCAAAAAAAACGAAAAAAACTTCAATATTACATTATTGCGCATGGAAAGGGAATGATAAAATCCTTAAGTTTTTGCTTGATAATGAAGAAAGCCTTGGTCAAGATGAAAATGGCAAAATGCCATTACATTGGGCTGCATCCGAAGGCCATGAAACGATTGTAAAATATTTAATTGAATTAAATGCTAGTTTAGTTAATGAGGTTGATAATAATAAAGAGACAGCTTTATATGATGCCGTGTGGAATGGTCACATGAAGATTATTGAAATTTTACTAAAAGAAAAGGCAGATATCAATATTGAAAATAAAAATAACTGGAAACCGTTAGATATAGCTTTAATCTCTTGCCAACCTGAAGCCTTTATATTCTTGAGAAAACATATTGAGAATAATTCCAAAAATACTGATTTATTTAATCAATTAAATGGTTCTCAGTTAGATAACTATTATCGGTTTAAAAACAATTCTACAATGGGACTAGTTGAGAAATTACAAAATGTAGAAAGTCACCTCAATAAACCAGGAAACAATAATATTGATTCTCTTTCCTTTTATCAATTTTTTCTAAAACATATTGAAATTCATGAAGAAAATCTTAATGATGAAGAAAGAAAAAATCCTGAACAATATAAAAAAGTTCTTAGCTATCTACGTGCATGTACATTTAGTAAGATTTGTTACCTCAAACATGAATTAGGATCCAATTTGATAATTGATATAAATGAATATTTTGAAACAATAGAAAATGATACTAAAAATTTGAAAGATACAAAAAAACATTATGCAATTAATTATAATGATCAGTATAAAAAAGAAACTGAAAAAAATGTTCAAGAGGCCTATAATATTATTAATGAGATAATTCCCGAAATGGAAAATATTGGTAATAAGATAAATGAAGAGATGGATTTATTAATTGGTGAAGCAAAAGAATTAATAGAAGGTGCTGAAGAAAATAAAAAAGATTTAGAAAATGATCATAAAGATTTGAAGAATAAATTAGTACTAACAAAATTACTTGGAATTTTAAAAATAACAAGTCATGCAATGGGTTATGCTGTTGGCACCCCTTTTGCAGTGGTTGGCAAAGTAGTAGAAAAGGGAACTGAAATAGTCACGTCATTTGTTGCAGAGCCAGAGGATAAGAATCATGAATCAAAATTTGAAATTTCCCCAGATGTAAAAAGTTCTTTAAATCGAATGGAAAAGATATGCAAAGAGGAACAAGTCAAAATAGCTGAACAACAATTAGAAAAATTAGAAGAAGTATGTAGTAAAAATCTTAAGTTATCTGATATTTTAAGTGAAATTAAAAAAGTTGCTGGTGATAAAGATTCAGTAAAAATCGTAAAGTTAGTACATGAAAAGTTAAAGGAATTAGAAGAGGAACAGAAAGATGAACTGAAGAAAGAGGAACAGAAGAAAGAGGAACAGAAAGATAATGACTTGATTAAAAAAAATAAACAAGAAACAGAAATGTTAGGAAAAGTGCTCAAAGAAATTAAATTTGCTGAAACGACATTTGAGTTATGCAACGAATATCAAAACGACAAAGTAAAACTTGGAAAACTAAATAATGCAATCAAACAAGCTGAGGATGACATTAAAAAATTGAAATTGTATGAAGAAAATATTTATATAGAAATTATTCCTAAGATCGAAAAAATGCAAAGCGACATATGTAATTTAGGAAATCAAGTAGACAAAAAATCCCACGTTTATCTTGATCTTAGTAAATGGAAAGTGCGAAGTTCATTAAACGATCTAAAACGTATACTTCGGCAAATCTCTAAAGGATTTCCTGAGATACGAGATGAATTAACCACTTATATGGATAAGTTAGATGAAGGCATGACTACAATTATTAACATATATGATCGTATACAAAGTTATTATGATCAGTCAAGGCTTGCTAACTACATTGCGAATATTAGTTCACCAACGAATACTACTGAGATAGAGAATGTAAAATTAAAAAAAGAAATTGAAAAATTAGAACGAGAAATAAGGGTTAACATTATATTAAGGTATTACAAAAAAGCTATAAGTGCATTCAGGCAATGGGCGTTTCCATTTGCACACTTGTATTCAAATGCAAATTTATTAAGTTTACCGTTAAATAATAGCGATGAAACTATTGCTAGCATTATTCAACAAATAGCAGATTTGAAATTAGATATTAAAAAATATAATGCAACTATTAATAAGAAAGACCAATTTTTGATGAATGGAGAATTTAATGGTGAAGATGACTTTTCACGACCATTTTTTGTATGGGAAAATAAAAAATATCACCAAGAAATATCAAAGTTGTTAAATGGAGAAGAAATAAAAATAAAAGCAGATATAAAAGAAAGCGATCGCAATAAAAGTGCAATTAAGTTCAATAAAATAAAAATCAGATTCAAATCGATAGATGAAGCAATGCAAAATGAAATTGATAGTATTATTAAAAGCTTTGATGTTACGATGACTCATTTAGGCAACTCACATTATAGATATGGTGATAAGTTTCATGAAATAAGAAGTGATCATCAAGTTACTATATATTTTAGTTTTAAATCAAATAATGAAGGCCCAGTTAGAAAAAACACTACATATACAAAAATTAATCAGGGCGACATAATGCTTAGCCCTTATACCATGTGGAAAATAATGCTTGACCCTAATGGAAAGGATGATTTTAGTAAACTAAGGACTTATGAAGACAAGGTAAACATAGAATTGATAGGGCATGGAACGTATGTCAAAAGCAAAAATATAGTAAGCCAAGGAGAAATATTAACAGGTTCAGTGTTTTTTTTTTTTTTTGTAAAACATTGTTATCTCTGATATTCATTTTCTAAATCTAGCTTTTGTTACTTCTCATGTAGAAATGTAACATGAAATCATGATTCATCTCGAAATTTTCATTCTTATTTATCTTATTTTATTATGGCACTGTTTATTCATATGCATTATAGTAATAACTTAAATATATCAATATAATTTAGTTTTTAGTATTATTACTGTATATTTCTGCATTACGAACAGAGTATATTTATTGTTTTTCTATATTTGTTAAATCATGAATTATAAACTTTATTTGAATTTAAACTTGGTTGTAATTATGGAAGGAACTGTGAAATTATAGCAATAACAGTATACCGTGCAATGAAATAATTAACGTATCAAGTAACAAACACATTGCATTGGTGATAGCAAAATTAAGAATGCAATGCATTGAATAAATAATTTACTTTTATCTTTAAGGTGTAATGTAAAAATCCTTTCCATTTTGTTTCAATAAAGCTAAACTCGAATTAAGACTAATTAACATGTAGGAAGTATACAATGTTGGTTTAAATGTTCTGACTCTGGTAATTAAATATGAGTCTCGTTTTTTTTTTTTTTATGCAATTATAAAGCAGTTAATTATCGAGTTTTACGTCACTACAATGATATATTATCTCTTTGTTTATGTTTTCAAGTTCATAATAAGGATTTTGAATTAGACTGGCCAACTATTTGAACTATGTGGTATTACAATTATAAGGACGCATAGCATTTAATTAGAGGCAAAATGCTGTACGTCGCAGATGTTCTAGACATTTTTTAATATGATACAGCAAAAACAGGTATATTTATCAACGAAGATCTTTTAAGTTTTACCATATATTTTTTATATTTGACTCAAATAACACCAGAACATAGTCGAATGCTTAAGGCCACACAAACTTATACTATTGGTTTTCATATCCCGGCCGGGTCAGTGAGGTGGGGTTTTGAAATTTTAATTTTTTTAATATATTAGCCAATAGAAATTATCCATTCATAATCATATGAACAGAGCGAATTTTTAATTTTTATTAGGTATATATAGTAAATATTATCAATTAAATACATATAAATAACGATAACAAATATAAAACTTTAAGACTACAGTACTAAAACGCACATTGTGAAAGTGTAAATCAGGGGTCGTAACTTAAAACCCCCTAATAACACCTATAACTAATCTAAACTCTATACAACTATCGGTCAAGACTCCTAGTTCCTCGATTTGGCAGGCAGAAAGAGGCGTGGAAGATTTGGTCTGGGTCTCGAGGCTCGTAGGGTCTTGCTAATATTCTCTGTAATATGATAGAAGTGCGCTTCTGGGTTCTCAGGTTTCGGGTAAATTCAGTTATGTCGATCGAAAGTCCGACTATGTTTCAACGGCAGCTGGCAGCGGTCGGAGATTGACAATCAATAATCACGGGGTTTAATTATTATTTGATAAATAAGGTAATCAATAGCGTATTCCAAAGGTTTATCTATTATACAGACTTTCTCTTAGACTTTTAATTAAGTCATGATCACCCGATTCATATACCCGATCACTGATTACATGGGTATCATGCAGCACCGCAGCAGTAACATGAACCAAGAGACAACTCTTTATTATCAAAATCAAATAATAATTCTGAGCTGTTCTTGGCTCTGATTTACAAAAAATCATATTGATTCAAAATACTAATAGTATTGGTCAGAAGGACCGCTTTAAATTTTCCCAAAAGAATACTTCACTGTGATCTAAGCCAGACCAGTTTGGGACTATGCTATGAAATGCCAAACTTAAATAACTGGCTTCCGAAGTGAAGAATTCAAAGGAAACGAGTTTGCCTGTATAACAGTATAAAGAATAAAGTTTAAAAATTTTTAACATATGAAATTTTTACCGGGTATCCGGGTTGTAAGACAATAAAATTTTTAAATAAAATTTTTTTGTTAAAAAATTTTTTTTAAAAAAAAAATTAAAACCCGGGTCGCCGGGTCACGAAAGGTTACTTGGTGATATGAAAACCAATAGTATAAGTTTGTATGGCCTAATGCTATATATATTATTATGTTATTATGTTCATGTATAAAAATAACTCGAATACCGCATAGGTGTCAAAATAACGCATTAATAAATATTCATTGCAAATAAAAATCTGAAACAAACAAACCTCGATATAATCACTAGCTCTGAGCTTAACAAATTTTATTACGTAATTCAAAAATTTTTTGAAATTAATCGAGTATCCAAAGAGATCGTTCAATTAACATTGTCATGGACCCTCAAAGTAACATAATATTATCATACTCCTTATACTAAAAGTTTCATGAAAAATAAATATATGAGGAAGCCCTAAAAATAATTGCAGATATTTTGCCTCTACTCATATGACAACAGCTTCAACTATTCAATAAATAATTTTTTGTCTGTTACAATAATTAAATATTGATGAAAATATAAAACTACGGATTCTGAACTGACTTTTTTCCGTACATAACCGACTTTATTATTATTATTTTTCATTAATTATTAACGGCATTATTTAATAAATAGAAGAATGGTAAGAAACACTCAAGTATCAATTATTGATCCGGAGTGTAGCGGAAGGTCTTATATCTATCAGTGTGATACAAAAATTACGTTTTTGATGCAATTTGACCAACATTAGTGACTTTTACTAAATTTCCCGAAATTTCTTAGATATATAACAAAGATCGACTAAGGTTGCATAAACAATATGAAGAAATATTATTTGGTAATTTTTTGTTCGCACGTAATTTAGTGTAATAAAATATGCGTACGTATTACGCATTAGTGCACGCTATATTAAATGAGTGTAGTTACGATCACTAATCAATCATATCGAAGATAATTCTTGAGAAAACTTCAATTGTGTCATTATTTTCATATTCAGCAAATCGAAAATGTGTACAGGTTGTGATCTGGATAATCATGTGTTTGTCCAGAAATAAAACTAAATGATCAAAATGATCATTAATAATATCATCGATTAATTAAATGAACTACACTATACAAATAGTATTATCATTATTGTAAAAATTAAATTTTTTTTATTAATTTGCTTATATTTCACTTCATATTTGCTTCATATTTTTTTATATCTCATTTTATATTCTGCTTTATAAAAAAAAAATAATAATAATAATGCATACTAATTGGTTCATCTTGTCTGATTTGCCTTTTTTACTCCAAAAATTTTTCTGCTTAATGGTATGTATAAATAAAAAATTATACAGAACTTGAGCTAATTATTACAACAATGGATTTATTCAACTAGAAAAAGAATTATCTTCGAATTAATTTATTTTCATCTGCAAGATCCATTCTTAATCTTTATAAATTTTTTTAAAAGAAAAAGCATTAGCATATGTTCTTTACGTCTTTGAATATTAGTAATAACAAGCTTTTTACAATCAATATACATACTAATAAATATTAAATGCATTCAAATCTAGAAAAATATAAAAAGAATTTTAAATCATTTTCAAAACTTCAATAAAGATTTCATATCTATTATAACTTATGCATTAAATCAAATAAATAAATAATTTTTATTATTACGAGCTGTCTAAAAGTTAGGGACAATGATTTTATGTGATGACAAGATCTAAATTATGCAATATGAAAAAAATGAATAATGAGTTATAATGTGAAAATATGATTTTTTCAAGATTATGTGTAGTTATGTAGTCTGAGTAACCGCAAATATGTGATCAAATTCGAAATAAAGTTTTTATTAAATGAATATTTAAAAGGTATAAAAAATTTTAATGATTCTTCAGATAAATTATCATCTCTAGATTGTACAAGAGTAGAACAGGGTGCCACCGGCGCCCCTGTCAAATAACATTATCAATTTTAAGATTATTTTCTATTTTAATTAATAAATATCTTGTTATTAATTAAAAAAAATTAATTAAGTTATATTAATAACATAATAACTATTGAATTACAAATAAGTGAATGGAAATAACTTACTTATTATTTAAGTGATACATGGTATATTGTTAAAACTGAGCTGGTTTGCAATAAATTACTATAATTTCTATCATGATTACTGTAAACCATTTTGTTACTAAAAATATAACGAATTTAAATGATTGCACTCACAGAACTTGGAAAAAATCATATACCTGTAGTTATCAATGGTTAAAATTGAGGTTGTTTGTATTACCATGATTTTCATTGAGTTATAGTAAAACGTTCTTTTTAGAAATTATTTGCTATTCCAGTGGCCGCAGTATGTGATTAATACTGTATAAGTTGCTTTTAAATTTTCACTGAGTTATATAAAAAAAATTCTGTAATGCTTACCCACTATTCTGACAACCATTATGTGGTTGCGGTTGAGTTAGCTTGTATTAGAATTGTCATAATTTTCATGTGGTTAAGCTTGAGTTAGTTTGCATTAAAGATGCTATTTTTTCATAAAGAATTCTTTTGCAAAGCCTTACTGTTTTAGTGCAATTAAGGTCGAGTTAGTTGTATAAATTATCATATCAGAATTATTGTGATTTCTACTATGAGTTACTTTAAAAATTCTGTTATAAAAACTCGCCATTTGTATTGGTTAAAGTTGAGGTAGGTGGTTGAGTTGGCTTGAAATTAAAATTATCAAAATTTCTATCGTGAGTTACTGAACATTTGTTGTTGCAGAATTTGCTATACTGATAATGATGAAAAAGTGAGTTAGCTTGTATTGGAAATTATCATAATTTGTTTCATGAATTACTATAAAAAATACAGATACGAACCTATTCAACACATAATACACTGTTAAGGTTGAGTTTGTATTTGAACTTATTGTGAATTATTTAGATTATAAATAACTGTAAAAAAAATTTCATACAAAACTTGTTCGCTATTATAATAAACTCAAATTTTATACAAAACTTGTTCACTATTATAATAAACACAATATGTAGTTGAATTAGTTTGAATTGGAATCATTATGGTTTGTATCATAAATTACTATAAAAAATTCTGTGCAAACCTCTATATCCCGGCGATACACATTTCGTGACTCACTAATGAATGATATTAACATTATCCGTATCTCAATTTAATATCTGTATAACGAATGAAAGTTAGTTTAAAAAATTATAGATGACAACTGAGGTATTCATATTTCATTTTTCATGCATTGATTTTTGACAATCTTGTGATAAACATAAATCATATAAAGTTAGCTAATTCAACACAACAAATCAAATTTTCATAAAAAATTACATCAGCATGACAAGCATCATTTATAACATTAGAAAGGAAGGATATGAAAAGCACATTTTCTGGAACCTACTATATTGCATCATACTGTCGCTCTGAAGCCTGAAGTTATAGCTTCAGCTGAAATTAGCTCCTGAAATTAAATTATATCCTCTTGCACGCGCTAGCAGGTAATTTTAGGCAAGTGGAACTTCAAGTGCTTTGAAGTTGCAACTTCAAGAAAATGCTAAATTCATATGTATGCATACTTGGGCTTAACAATCAAGCTACTAATATAGCTTCAATTGATTGTCGATCATGCATAAACATGTTCGCTAACCAGATATCAAATACTAGTATGTGAATTTTTTTATGATTTATTTTATTAATTATCAACATTTACCCACATACGTACATGTGTATGTAACAGGTTGACAACTAATAATATTGTTTGAAATCATAAATCGTATCCTTTAAACCGTTTTTGGCCTAAATTTGCTCCCAAATTTTTGAAATGTGATTTGCAATTAATGTAGTACATGTATCACAATAAAGATTAAGGTTTTACCTATTTAATCCAAAAATCCTGACTTTTATTTATTTGGAAACTCATTTAATTTAATATTACATAAACCTATTGTTCTTTTTTTTTGGCAATTGTTCGATCATCTTCTATTAGCTTTGTCGATCACGAACATCGTAATTTTTTTATTTTTATTATCTATTTTCTTTTTACATACCTCTTTAATACTATTATTTAGTTGTCAAAATATACAACATGGATGACAATACTGGTGATAATGATTCGTATATTTTTGAGCTTATACAAAATATTGAGAAAGAAATTGAAAATGAAGTTAGAGATCTTACAGACGATGATAGTGATGATGTTGATGAAAATGCTGATGAAACTGAAGATGAACCCGAAGATGAAACCACTGATGAAACTGAAGAAGAAACCATAAACATTAAAAACAAAAAAAAAAATAAAGTTAATAAAAATATTCAACCCAAAAAAAAAAACCCCCTCAATCAAATCTGTTTAATTTACCATCGCCACCATCATTTCAAAAATTTCAGCATACTAAACCATATCATATTTCTCAAGTAAAAGTTGCTGACAAATTACCCATTGGCGAAATTACACCCTATTCAATTTTTTGACTATTTTTTTCTAATTTACAATTAAATACCATTGTTGAAAACACAAATTTTTATGCAATAGCAAAATCAGCTGGTAATGGGCGTGAATGGTATTCTTTAACAATTGAAGAATTGTTAATATGGTTTGCCCTAATAATTTACATGGGCGTTTTTAAGTTACCAAGTAAAGAAGATTACTGGAAAACGGATTGGAAATATCCACAACATAAAATACATGGACAAAAAAAGCAAAGTTTCAGTAAGAATTACAAAATGATCGACAAAGACTATTTTATGTTACAAAAAATTTTGAGTTACCTGTTGAACGGTTATACCCACAAAGTCACTACCAAGTATATCGTGAACAGAGTGGTTCCTGTATTTGGTGCAGGTTTAAAAATACAACTGAGGAAGGAAAACGGTGGTGCACAACATGTAATGTGCCGTTATGTCTAAAATAAACAACGGCTAGATTGTTTTATTGAGTATCATGAATGTAAATAATAAAATAGATACTGTTTTTAAATTGTGGTATTAAGTTTTGAATTATGTTTGCTTGCATTTTGTTATAGCTGTAATATAAGCGAGTATCAGAAAATTTGGACCCAAATTTGGGTCCAAATGGCAAACGGTTTAAGGGATACAATAGAAGAAATTTGTGATAGTGGAGTACCGAGAACTCGTAATTCTAAAAGTAATGAAAAGAAGCATATTATATGACTTAGTGTATTTGTTTGGACTCTGCTAGCAAACAATTTAGGCCGGGATGAATTTTATTGAAAGTTAGCATAATTATATGAATAGCAAAGTTAGCAATTGGCCGAGCTGTCCGAAGCAACAATGACCACCCACGAAAGTAGCAATCGTGATTGCACTGGGGATCGCTGTGGGACAGCTGGTAGTTTCCTGCTTGCCACAGCAAGCAGGCTGAGCGAGGAGATAATAGAATTCACGTGTTCCTGATCTAGAAGTAGGTAGGTGGGTCGTGAGAATTTTTCACTTGAGCACTGGCTGTTCTGCTTATGGCCTTTTTTTTTACTCATTTAAGGGTAGGTGAATGTAGATCATTTTCATATAAATTCGGTTGCAAATTTTTTTTGTGTAATAGCAATTACACAAATGGAAATCGAACACGTATAGAATCTTTGATGATATCAGATATACATATGTACGTATGTACGTACAAATGAACATATGTACAAGCTATAGCAGCTAGAGACAATTTACTTTAGTGCTGCAAGTAAAGATAAGTTTTATTATATTTTTTTATTTTATTTTATTTTTTTTGAAAATAACCAGAAAAATCACCAGTTACACAGATCAACCTATTGTATATAGGTATATATCGATAGACGTATATCCTTTTTTTTTCTTTTTTACACTAAAAGCAATTTTTTTTCTTTTTTACACTAAAAGCAATTTTTTTTCTTTTTTACACTAAAAGCAATTTTTTTCATTTTACACTAAAAGCAATTTTTTTCTTTTTTACACTAAAAGCATTTTTTTCTTTTTTTTTTATATTTAGTATCACCATCATTGCTTGTTGGTGCCTCTTTTTGTCACTTGACTGGCGTTTCTACTTCATCGCTTTCTGGTACTATGCCATGTTGCATTCGCTGTACTGTGTTGCATTTAGTGTAAGTTATATTGCAGTTCACCTGTGCACTGTCTTGTTGTATTACTAGTTCATGTTGACTTTTTCCTGTACTAGTATTTCAGCAGTGTCGTTATATTGTTGATTTATTTGGCTTATCATTTGTCTTTTCTTTAGATTGTTGACAGTGTATAAAGCAATGATTAAGACAAGTACTATAGTAGGTTTATGGATAGGTTTAGAATAGAATTAGGCCATAGAGTGGTTTAATAACAAGGTTAGGGTCTGCGGGATTAGTGTAAAAGTTAGAGTCATGTTTATATAGTTGCGCAGGTCTAGTTGAAGGTTAAAGTTAGGTTGGTGTTAAATAACAAGATAGTTTTTAGTATTAAATTGTAAAAATATTTTGCACATTATAAATAAATATGAAATAAATATGAAATAAATATTAAAAACTTCGAAGTTTGATTGTTAGACAAGATTTTTTTTATTAAAAAAAAAAGACATTGCCATATATTATTATAAGGGTTTTATAATTTATTGCACCTGCAATACATTGTACCCTTCTATTAATTAAAAATTTTGCCTATGAAGCCACCTTTTGAGTTCTAATAAAAATATTTCTCGTGAAATTTTGGCATAAACTATACCCCTGCTTTATCCCAGGCCTTAACTCTAACCCTAATATTAATTAAATTTTATTTTTTGCTTTGATAAAAATTTCTTTAATTGTTTGTTACACAAAATTGATGCTCCATATAGTTATAATAGGGGTGCAATATATTGCACTGTGCAATAAATTATAAATTCCTTATTATAAATTAAAAAAATAAATTTAAAAAAAATTTTTTATAAATTTTTTTAATTAAAGCAATTAAAATTGCTTTAATTTATTAAAGCTATATACTATGTACTGTATTACTGTATTATTATGATCATGTTTGCCATCCCTAATTTTGATTGGATAATTATTTATTCTAGAATATCAATCGAATAAAAAAAAATTTTGTACTACTTAGGCAAATTTTAGTTAACTTAGGCAAATTTTATGATATATACACGTAGGTTTTTTTAAAATAGTATAGTGGCTTAAAGTTTACTACCATAAATAGAAGGATTTGATCTATGTACCACAAAATTTTGGCTAAAATTAATTGTTATTTAAAAATTTTATTAGTCGCGTATTTGTGAAACACAGGTAAAATTTTTTTGCATGCCGATCCTATATGAAAATGATTTACATTCACCCTACCCTTAATCTCTTAAACTCCAATTTTTGTTTTCCTCTAGCCCTATAAGAAAAGTGGTCCAGGATCGCACAAAAAATAGTATATAGGCATGTGGTTGAGTAGCATGTGCTATAGGTCGGGTTTGCATGTGCTTGGTTCGAGTAGGCACGGGAATTGGTGGACCATGTTGATCTATATACATGTGCCGATTTAACGTGAAATCATGTAAATCGTCTGTGCCTTTTATAGCAGTTTACTAAACCAAATGACAAGTGCGATGGCACTTAAGTAGAACGAGTAAGTAAATATAAATTTATAGTCCACTTTCCAATAGACAATTTATTAGAAAATAGTTGAAGTATGTACATATCTAAAAGCTAAAGCAACTGCAAATGTGTAAAATCTTGCAAGGAATCTTTTTCCTTAAGATACCAGAGCAAGCTTACTTAGATATTGCAACTTTTTTAAAAAAATCATTTGTGATCCTTCATTCTTATAGTACTCTGTGAAATGAGCTAGCACATGTCATTTTTAACACGTGCCATTCCGTATAATTTGACATGCTATCACGTACAACAGTGTTGGCAAATGACCGGTCATTTAATTTTAAATGACCAAATGATCAAATGACCAAAATAATGACCAAGTCATTTATCATTTGGTCATTTAAAAGTAGAAGTTACACAAATTTAAATTCGGCAACTTAATTGGCTAGATCTTTTACTATATTAATTTTATTTATGTTTAAATTTAAGATTATTGCCGTCGAATTAATTGTTTGGTTAATATCACTCCTTCCCATTTTCTTTTGATATCCATTACTAAATATTCACCCGTAATTATTTACCTGCTACTTGTTATATGTAAAATTGTTATGCATAATTCGTTATACATAATTTGTTATGCATAATTCATTATGAATAATTCATTATGCATAATTCGTTATGCATAATTCGTTATGCATAATTCGTTATGCATATAATCATTATGCATATTAAATGATATAAGGATATAAAAGATACCCAAGCTAATTCAATAATTCAGAAGTCACAGTTATCACAATATTGATGCAACCATTCAAAAAAAGAGTTGCTCTAGTATTTGTTTTCATATCATTATCAAACTCTCACCTGTAAATATTTACTTAATTTCATCGTTATGCATAAATCACTATGCATAATTTGTTATGCATAATTCGTTACGTATACATTCATTATGCATAAGCCTTCATTATGCATCAAGTTTCATGATCCCATAAAAATAAAGATCCATATAATAGAAAATTCAAAATATTAGTAAAAACAAATTGTATAAAAAACATGTAAAAAGTCCTTTATAGAGGCAGATTCGAATGCCTAAAATACTTAGCTTTTAATAAAATAAAAATTCTAATTAAAATCAAAGATTTTAATTATTTAACATTAGTATTATATATTATGGGTAAAAAAGAATACAAATATCGCTCATTTTTTGGTTAACTGATCATCCTACAAATAAATCCAACAAAAAGGCTATTTGTGCCTGTTGTATTGAAGTCAACGGATATGAAGTAGCTAAAGCTAAAAAAGATTGTTGGACAACCAATACGTTTAAATGCTGTAAAATACATTTAAAAAATTGTCACAATTTTTTATCTAAATATACAAAAGAGGAACGGGCAAAAATTTTAGCTTCAGATAAAAAAGAAGTTAATTTAGTACAAAAAAAATTACGTACAACTTATGCTAGTAAGTATTAATATAAATTATTGTTATAATTAATTTATTAAATATATAAATAATATAAGTTATATATTAAAAATTTTAATTTATAACTAGATACGGATTCAAATATATCATTACCTTCATCTTCAATTCAAACAAAAATGGTATCTTATATTGGATGGCCATTATCTACTAAGGACATACCTACTTTTAATAGTCTTTTGCTTCGAATGACTATTTCAAATGGATTTTCATTTTCTTGGATAGAAAATGAAGAAACTAAAGAGTTTTTTAAATTTATAACTCCTGGTTTAGTGTTGCCTAGTCGAAGAAAGTTATCTAATTCAATTCTTAAAGAGGCTACAAAAAAATCAAACAACAAATAATTAACTTAGCTTCTAGTGATCCAATTGGTGTTACACTTGCACTAGATAGTTGAAAAATATCCATAATCAATCTTTGCTTGGTAGCACATTAATACTTTCCTCTGGCTCTTCTTTAATTTGGGGTGCAATTGATACTAGTAATGAAGAACACGTACTGCAGAAGTAATAAAACATATCGAAGATATTTTTAGTGAAACCTAATCTAAAAGTATTTTAATAAATAATGTAGTAATGGATTCTGCAGGAGAAATGGCAGCAGCAAGGTTTTATTAAATATTTAATATATATATTTAAATTTTATAATTTATTTTAATTTAAATTTTCTTTATTAGGAACCAATTACAAATAAAGTTTATTAATAAAATATTTCTGCAATGTTTTGTGCACCAGGTTAACTTATGTGTTGCTGCTATATTTAAATCCACTGAAGCATTTTATGATGTTGAAATAATGCAATAAAACTTGTTAGCTTTTTTAATAATTCATCACATTTTACTGGCCTTCTACAAGATAAACAAAAATTAATTTACAATACCTACTATGCTCTTATAAAGCCAGCAGAGACTCACTGGAACTCTTACTATTTTTGGTTTAATTCAATACTTTAAACAAAAGAAGCACTTAAGGTATTTAAATATAATATTTAAGGTATCTACTTATTTTTTTGATAGTTATTTATCTATAACTATTTACCTAATATAATATATAGTTAAAACTATAGTTGCAGATATATATTAGTAGTAAATTATTATCTGCATAATATTTGGTAAATGGCCTCTAGAAGAAATAACTATCAGAAAATAAGATATAATCAATATGTAAAAAATATATTGAATATAATATTTTTTATTTAGATACTCGTTACTAAAAATGAAATATTAGTCTTGAATAGCAGGCTTTTTTTAAAATAAGATATTAAAAATAGAGTAGTCTTATCCTAAACCCGGGGTTTACACTAATAACCTAAACCCCAAAGAGGTCTATGTTAAAACAATTAATTTAATCCTAGACCCATATCTAGCCAATCAAATTTAATCACATGATAGCGACCCGTCGCCATGCCAACCCCATAATTGGCCAATCAAATTCGGTCACGTGACCGATAGGTCAATCATCAAAAAAAATTACCATGTAAGGTACCCGGTACCTTGTATGGTATAGGTGAGGGGTACGTTGTGTGGAGCGTAATATTAGCCATAAGTAAAAAAAAAATTATTATTAGTAAATCAGCTTTTGATTTGTACCTGGGTCTCTTACAAAACACACAACAAATAGCCTTGAAATATACCCGGTACAAATCAAAGGGGTACCGATCAAAGGGGGTATCTTCCATAGTAAATTACGCTGATTTTTTTTAAGAATTCTGCTTTCGCGCAGTCATGCATCCGCAATCAAAATCGAGCACGTGCAACAAGTGCCACAATCGATTTTATAATTTTTTTAAAAAACTTTATTACTTTATTAAGAATTAAAAAATAAAAATAAAAAAAAACACGAACATAGTCTATATACAACAAACCCCATACGACAAACTCCATCCGTCAACCCGCTTCAATTAAAGAAACCCACTCACCCACCCACTTAATTCGAAACAAGGATCGAAACCACTACTTCCGCATAAAGAAAGTGACATAATAAGCGAAACTTGACCAACGAAAACTCCACAGGCGATGAAATCAGTAGCTCCACTCCAAAGAACGACGACTCCAAAGAATAATGACTCCAAAGAACGATGACTCCAAAGAACAACAACTCCAAAAAGCGATGACTCCAAAGAACGACGACTCTAAAAACGGCGACTCCAAAGAAATCAAATTATTAGTGAATAAGAGAGAGAGAGAAAAAAAAATAAATAAATAAATAAAAAATTTACCAAAAAGTGATTCCATGTCTAGGCGAACCTAACAAACCAAAAAGAAAAAAATATTTAGCAAACACAAGAATGAAACCAAAAAAAAAATCACAAAGCCACACAAAAGGAAAAGCAGGAAAACCGCGTAAGACCACCTCCGGAAAAATGGGAAAACTGTGCAGACCGCCTTTTACAAGAACACGAAGAAAGTACAAAAAAAAAAAAAAAA
>QKWP01002290.1:0-11954 GCA_003550325.1 Gigaspora rosea
CCCTAACCCTAATTTTATAATGCGGGCCAACCCTTACCCTAATTTTTTAAGGCCTTAAAAAATTAGGGTAAGGGTTGGCCCGAATTATAAAATTAGGGTTAGGGTTGGCCCGCATTATAAAATTAGGGTTAGGGTTGGCCCGCATTATAAAATTAGGTTAGCAGGCCTACTAGATTACCAAAACAAGATTTGTATACTGTTACATGACATTAACAGCGCGAAATAACTATTAATCTACAAAAAAAGGCGAGTTTTTATTGGTGCAACATATATTACCATGGTGCAAATAGAAAAGATTGATTGATAATCTACTGTTATACGAAATCCACGATACAAATAGCAAAAACCATGGTGTAAATAGCGGTTCTCTTTATTTATTGTTTTAATTTTACGTTATACCAAATCTTATAAAGTACGATATATCACCTATGCAAAAAAATTAAAATTTTAAAATTTTATTTTACTAATTTTAATTTTATTATTTACTATATATACTATATTTTTTTTACGGTTTTACTAAATCATACAACTGGTGCTCAACACCACAATGATTTTTACCAATCAAATTTTTTAAATGCAGTATAACGTAAAGATCAGGTGTAACATAAAATTTTTGTTATTTTGCTTTTTTTTAAAAAAATACCTTCTAACTCAAAATTTTATCTATGAAACCACCTTTTTTTTTTAAAAAAAAAACCCCTTGCGAAATTTTACTATATACTATGCCTTACCCTAACCCTAACTACAGTATTGCTCTACTTAACATTTATCAACTTTAACTTTTGTTTATTTTTTTTTGTTTATTTTTTTGATATTGATCTTCATGTTACACCGCATACTGGTGTTTAACACCACTGGTTTGATTTATAATTACTGTTTATTTTATTTATGAAATATTATATTCATAACACCCATGTTATATAACACCCTATAATGCAAACTAGTTATGGTTATAGTTAGGATTAGGGTTAGGGTTAGGGTTAAAGTTAGAATCAAATTTATAGTAAAATTGCGAAAGGAGCATTTTTTGTTAATAACTTAACAGGGGTTACCCTAGTAAAATTTTGAGATATTGACAAATTTTGAAAAGTGTTTTAATATAAAGTGTTATATAACACGGTGTTATGAATATAAGCTTTCTTTATTTATTTGCGATATTTTTATTTTTTTTTAATACAGTATAATTATTTTTATTAACAAATTTTAATAATAGTATTTAGATATTGTATATTATTATATAACTAATTTAGTATAATAAAAAATAATTACTATTTTAAAAAAGATAATAAATAGATTATTTATTATAACAATTATAATTAAAGATTATTAAAGAAATTTCATACTTAAAATTTATTACAGTACAAATCTTTATAAGAATAGCTTTTTTAACTAATCTTGTACTATATTTATAATTAAATATATAGAAAATTATAGCATATATATCTTCAATTATAAGCCAAATATATGTTAAAAAGATTAGTTTTTAAAAATTTGCTTTAAATTTATTCTTGAAGTTGCCAACCTATTATAAACCATATTATTGTTTTTCTAAAATATCTAAATATTTTAACAAATAGTAAAAAAATACTTTTTATAGTTTAGTCTAACTATTATACAGTGCAAGAACTCTTAAATCAACTAGTTCTATATGTGCGGCCAAATTTTGGGTTGGGTCGAAAGCTGGTCAGATTGGAACGGAGTCAATAAAATTGCAAAAAATTTGGCAAATAAAAAAAAATAAAATAAAATAAAAATATAGTATAAAAAAAAAAGATTTAACTTTTTTTAAAAAATTTTTTTATAATTTTGCTAATTCTGGTCAGCATTATAGTAATTCTGGCCAAAATTATAGTGGCCAAATTTTACATTTATTAATAAAAATAGTTAACTTTAAACCTTTATAAAAGTAGTTAAACTTAATAATAAATTAAAAAACAAATTCTATAGCTTTATTTTTAAAGTTTTTCTCTACATTACTATAGAAAGAAAAATTGTCCTAGCTATACTAGTTATTTTTTTATAACGGTTTAAAAATTATCAATTTCACTTGTTGATTTAAGGGTTCCCGCACTATAGTATTTGGTTTTTATTTTGTTTAAATACTAAAAAAACCTTTATTAGTTGTAACAAGTAATTTGTTTTGCTACTTTTTTTTTATTTTTTTTTATTTGACAATTCTGCTTTTATTTATTAGTAGATGTATAATGACTATTGCTGCTTTATACAAGGTATATCAATAGTATATAATTTATCTTTAACTAAATAAAAACTTATTTGATACTAAATTATTTAGGTATGATCTGCTATATTATATCTAATTTTGTTGGGGTCTCAAAATTACTTGGGAGTTGTATTCCTAATATCACTAAATGGTTGTTAATATTATATCAGGATTGTACTCCTTTCTTTAAAATTTTTTCTTCTTTATAAAGAGCAAAATAAAAAAGTAGAAAAATAAAAATGAACTACTAAAAAAATAGGAAATACCAAAAAAGAAAACCAATACAAAAAAGAAAAAACAAAAGAATAAAAGACAATTCTAATATAAAAGAGAACAAAAAAAAAATAAAAAAAAATCTAAAAAAAAAGAGAACAAAAAAAAAATAAAAAAAAATCTAAAAAAAAAGAGAACAAAAAAAAAATAAACTAATAGAAAATAAATTTAAAAATTATATAATACTCTTAAATTTAGCTTTACTCTAAATTGGGTTTGTATTATTTTATCAACAATTATTTTACTGATACTATATTTTACTGACAATTATTAACTAATTAGTTTATTTTATTAATAGTTTATTTTACCAAAGCTCATTTTACTAATAGTTTTTTTTTAAAAAGTAGCTAAAGTTTTATATGTTAATACATTCGAATTTTCGCAATCCTTATGCAAAACATATCTACATTTTGTTTTTTAGCAATGGCAAAATACAGTCAACTCTTTCTCATCCGAACTGCTGGGACTGCCTTTTTTTACTATGTAAAAATTTGAAAAAGTTCAGTTTTCAAAAAGTTATATATGGCTTATCCGAACTTTATAATAAAATTTACAAATGTTCTAGGAGATTTTGTTTAGTTTAGAGAGAGTTTAATAGTGTTCGGTTTAGAGAGAGGTGACTGTATAATCAGATATCTTGTCTAACCCAAATCTAATAAAATAATTACGATAATTTTTTGTATATAAAAAAAAATTTATCTTTTTTCAAGCTTTTTTTATAATCATTATGCTTAACCTAGTAGTAGCACTAGTGATGGACCAAAATTGGTTTTTGAAAAAGGCCTATTTCGTCTTCATTAGAGAAAATTAAAATTTTTTATAAGGAAGAGCAAATAAAATTTATATAAATATGTTCCTTATAATTTCATTTATTCAAAAAAAGTATCAAATAATTTCATCATTCAAGTAAAATAGGTCAAAAACAATTTTGTCTTCAAATTTTAATTTCAGGTTTTAGAACTCAAAATAATTTCGTTCTTATATAAATAGCACAAACTATTTTATAAACTTTTTGGTATAACAAACTTGTATCTATAATAGGTATCATTTTAAAATTGGTATCCATTTACCAATTAAAAAAAAGTAAAAAAATTAATAATAATAATAAAATAAAAAAATTAAAGCAATAAATAAAAGCAAATAAAATTAAATTAATATATGGGGTAAGTTAGTAGAAAAGAGACAAATCATTTTTAGTAAAATTTTTTAATTTTTAAACTAAAATATCTTGACAAATATTTAATCAAATTTGCTAAAAAATTTTTTATTTTAATCTTGAAATTATATAGAATTAAAATAAAAAATAATTTATTAAATTTATTAAGATACTTGTTAAGTTATTTAAGCTTAAAGTCAAGAAAACTTTTACTTAGAAAAATTTGTCCCTTTTCTACTGATTCACTCTATATACTTGCTCAAAAAATTAAATACTAGCTAAATTTTTATATTAATATATTCAAATTTATATATTTCTGCAATTTATTGTAAAACATATTCATATTTGGTTTTCAGCTATAGCAAAAATCTGGTCAGATAGATGTCTTGTTTAATCTAAATCTAATAAGATAATTACTAAAAATTTTTTTTAAAATAAAAAAAAAATTTATAAATTTACCTTTTTTAGGTTTTTTTATAATTATTATATTTAGCCTAGTGAGTAGTACAGATTATTTTATAAACTTTTTAATATAACAAATTTGTATATCTAGTGTTTTGCAAAAAATTTGGGTCCAGTCTAGGTCCAGCCTGGTCCATATACCAGACCAAATCTGAATCTTTATTAGGATCTGTCTAATTTAGTCTAAAATATAAGCTAGTTTTTTTTGTTTGGTCAAAAATGTTTATAATGTAAATAAAAAAAGTAACATAAAAGATAAGCAGAGTTATCAAAAAGATATAAAGAGCAATATATTTTTTTTAAAGAGGTTTTTTTAAAGACAAACCAGATCTGAATCTATAACTTGGATTCTGAACTAGATCCAGATTTTTAAAAATACTCGTTTAGTATAGTTCATATAGAATATTATATATATACAAGTTATTTTTATTTTTAATAATTTACAAGATTAAATAATTAGAAAAAATCTAATTTAATACCTAGTGTATTAAACACAGATATTTGTATAATATGTAAATAAAATAATTTTTATCAAATAAACAATAAAATAAATCTAATATTAGGATTAGAATTAAGGTCTAAGATAGGATAAGAGCATCTTTTATACCAAAATTTCATGAGAAATTTTTTTTATTAAAGCTCCAAAAATAATTTTATAAACAAAATTTCAAGATATTATTAATTTTTTGTTTTTTTTTGCTTTATTTTTGTTGTACAAAAATTTGCATATGATCTACAAAGTGCATTTAGTTCAATATTTTGATTAACTTTTATATTTGTTTTGTATAACTAAATATTAATACACCTAGTGTCCAAATAGAAATTGTTAAATAATTAAATGTGTTTACCAACTATTTTAAAATATAATAATAATAATTACTTTAGTATTAAAAATTGCAATTCTTGATATAGTGTAAATAAAAAAATCAAAAGTAATAAAATATATATATCTATAACAGAAGTAGCAATGAAAATAAATAACTTAGATCTATATATTAAATTAATATAATGTATGAAAAAGTAAAAATAAAGATTACATAATAAGATAATAAATAATATTCTATCATATTAAGTAGGAGGTTTATATAATTAACTAATTTCTGTAATAAATAAATTATACAATATTAGCAGTCACATAATATATCACAACAAAATTTTCTACATATAATTTATAAAAAAAACATATAAAATTACTATAAGCTTTAAATCTTTGATATTTTTTTTTTAACTTTTTGACACGTCTTGCCGATATTTTATTAAGTCAGTATTGAGTACTATTTATAGCCTGTTAATACATAATATCTAAAACTAAAATTTGACATCATGCGGTTACTTCAAAAGCACCTTCATGCGACTAGTCATACTATCTTACAGATATACTGGTAAACTTTGTCAGCCCATGTCAAAGAGCGACAGAGGATTTTTCTTCAAATCCCTTCCACCTAGTATTAATGGTGAGGATAAACTTAACCATTCAAAAAAAACAAATGAAAAAAGAAGCAAAAGGTGATAAAAAAAGGGGAAAGTACCGTATATGTCCAAAAATAAGCTACTACCTAAAATAAGCTACCCTTCTGATTTTTTTTAAAAATCTTAAAAAATTCGTTAACAGTTACTACATATAAAACTTTTTTTTCTACTAAGTAACTTCAAAAAGTTAATTAAGTAAAGTTGTTCAGTGCATCAAAATACACTTACAGTAAAAATTTGGTATTATTTAAATAACTTTTTATTAGTACGTTTTTCAATTTTTTCAAAAAATGCTATATTTCGAAAATAAGCCACTTTACAATTTTTCATGTAATTTTTTGGCCAAAAAAGGTAGCTTAATTTCGAACACATACAGTAACTACAAGACCTAAATGAAAAAACCAAAACTAACAAAAATAATAAAAATGAAAAATGAGAGAAACAAAGAAAAATTCTATACTAATAACATAAACTAACAAAAGAAACATAAAAGGCCACAAAGAGCAAAAGAAAAAGCACTAAGTACCACTAAGAACCAGTGCTAAAAAATAAAAATTATATAATACTACATGAACCCATATCTGTAAAGTATTATATGTACATCAAAGAAAAGAAAAGAAAAAGAGAAAAAAAAAAAACTACGCCTCTAGAAAAAAAGAAATTTTTCTGATGTTCTTCTCTAGATCGTCTTTATATGTCATTCATTGTTATTTTGCAGGCATTGAAACTTGCTTATGACTAGGCTCCGATTTGGTAGACGCATTTTCAAATTGGAAGAAGTAAATATTGCTGATTTTTTGAAAGAAGTAAGCTGGATTTTCCACTTTTTGGCAAAAATTTTGAAAAAACCAAAGAGAAATATCGAAGGTATCAAAACTTGTAAAGAATGTAAGTTTTACATTTTGTAGAATAGTATAGATAACCAAAAGTATGTTTCTGTCTAAACTTCCACATTTTTTGACAAAGAAACTCTAGGGTTTTAGTTCTACCCTATTTTTCATAGCAACGAAGTCTTCATCTGGAGAACCAAACCCACAAGAAAAAAACTTTTTTAGCTTTATTTTAGTCTTCTCACTTGCAATCTGAAGTCCTGTATTCAAGCCACTTTTAGATAAAGTTTTTGTTATGTATAAAAATACTAACTACAAAATTTTCATAGATCGGCATTTATAAAAAGTTTTGGTCCAGAGGATCGTTAGAAAGAGATGCCTTAAAACAGATGAATCTTTAATATTTTTCATCTACATAATAACTTAAAATTAAATTTTTTAGGAATATAGAACAAGGGAAAAAGAAAAAATTGAGCTTAAAAATTGAATTCAAATTTTGCTTATTTTGTACAAAACAAAAATATAACTTTGCTAAAAACAAATATTTAATAATTTTAAGATAATAATTATGTATAAATTCATGCTCTGAATGCCCAAAATAGTAAAAAAAAGGGTTTTATATTAAAAACCCAAAAAATTTTACTTTAGTACATAGATAACACATTTTTTTATAAGGTAACCTACTTCCATCACCTAAGTAAAGTTGTTCAGGGCATGATTTTACATATAATTATTATTTTTAAATTGTTTTTGGTGAAGTTATATTTTTATTTTGTACAAAATCAGCAACATTTTAATTTGATTTTTAAGCTTAATCCCCTTGTTTTATATTTCTGAAAAATTTAATTTTAAGTTAATATGTAGTGAAAAAAACATTAAAAAATTTTTTTTCCTTTGACATTCATGCTCTATTTATTAGATACTATTAATCGTAAAAAACAAAATTACAAAAAAAGGAAGCATCTACTACTATAATAGGCCGCAACCCGGCTATCCTAATGGCGCCTAAGTAGAATTGTCACACTGGTGTTTGTCAAGCGGAGATGTCTATGATCTTTTGCCATAAGTACACCCTCTGCCTATAAACTGGTACCCAGTTACCGCTTCAAAATTCACTCCTTCCAAAAAAAACTTCATTCCTGAGCTTCTCATAAAATGAAGAAAAAGAAAGGGGAAACATACAAAATGGGGCAAACACTACTAAACGAAAACCCACCAACAAAACCAAAAACTAAACAACAAAAATGAAAAACAAACTAAAAAAAGAAAAACAGCGATAAAGAAATAAAAGAATAGAAAATGAAGGTGTTACTACATCTACAACACAATGACGATAAAAATTATACAATAGTGCATAAGCAAAGCTCATCAAATTGTCGTATATACATAATAGAAACCTATATCTAAAATGGAAAGAAATTTTTTCTGGGCCCTCCAGATTTCAAGACCTTAACTTGACGTTTGTTTTGGTGACTGAGGTTACACATGATGGAACTGGTTCCAGACCAGGGACATATTCCCAATTTGGACGGAGTAAACACTGCCGATCTTTTGGAGAGGATAAGCTAGGATGCCCACTTTTTGGCGAAAATTTCGAAAAATCCAAAGAGAGATAGCAAGAAGACCAAAGCTTGTAAAGAGTGTAAGTTTTACGTTTTGTAGAATAGTATAGATAACCAAAAGTATGTTTTTGTCTAGACTTCCACATTTTTTAACAAAAAACTCCAGGGTTTTAGCCCTACTACGTTTTCTATAGCAACGAAGTCTTCTACCCAGAGAACCAAACCCACAAGGAAAAATCTTTTTCAGCTCTATTTCAGTCTTCTTGCATGCAATCTGAAGTCCTGTATCCAAGTTGCTTCTAGATAGAGTTTTTGTTATGTATAAAAATACTAACTACAAAATTTCGTAGGTTGGTGCTTATGGAAAATTTTGGTCCAGAGGATCGTTTAAATTGTTAGGTATTGAAAACATTAAAGATTTAAAGCATACAGTATAGTAATTTTATATAATTTTTTTTATATGCCCTGATTTTTGGAATTTATAAAAAAAACTTATTTGTTAAAACTTTAAAGCTAAATAATTTTTGATCTACTGATTCTTTTTAAATGATTTTAATACTAAACTGTTCGTCTCTTTAAGATGATTCCAATAAGCTAAAAATTATAAAAATCCAATTATAGGGTCATAAGAAAATGTGCTATCAAATAGGTGACACACCTAAAATTGGTTTGACATAGATTAAACCAATTTCAAATGTATTGCCTATTTGTTAGTACATTTTCTTATGATCTTGTGATTGGATTTTTATGATTTTGGGCTTGTTGGAATTGTTTCAAAGAGATAAACATTTTGGTAGTAAAATCACTTAAAATGGACCAGTAAATAAAAAATTATATAGCTTTAAAGTTTTAAAAAAATAAGCTTTTTTTATAAATTCTAAAAATCAGAGCATATATATAAATTTATATATAACAAAAAACTCAGTTATAAAGAGTGTGGTGACTTAGGAAAGTTAGTAAATTGTTATTTCCAAGTAGCAGGTTTAGGGTTCAAATCCCACTAATGATGTTTTGGAAAAATAAATCTGTGTGCTTTTTATCGATTAATTAGGTATATCATCTATAGTCTTGGTATACCATCTTGAATGGAAGCTTTTGGGTGTAATTGTGTATCATTATACAAACAAATCCAAGGAACTGGAGAAACAGAAACCTATTTGGCAAATCCCGAGTAAGAAGGTAGCAAAAATCTTTGACGATGATATCAAGACTAAAGTATCAAAAACCAGAACCGGAAAACCGGATGACTTTATCTAAGGGACGAGGTCCACCAACCTGGTCGCCAGAGTTGTACCAAAGAATAGGGATTGGAGCCATCTAAAATTTTTCTTAATTGTTTAATTGTTTAACTGTTTAACTGTTTAATTTGAAATAATTCTGGCCCACGACCAACATAATCTTGCTCAAAACTATAGAGCAATTTTTATATGGTTAAACGGTTCCAATCTCTACCAGAGAAAAAGAATCTACGCTATAGAAGTAGGTACCAGGGTGAGAAAAACCATACAGCACTAAAGCCAGATAGATTGACCCTTCCGGGCTAACAGGATTGAAAGTATTGAAAGTCTGGAATGTATCGAAAAAGGACTAGTAGGAAGGTGATAGTAGGTATCAGAGTTGGAGCAAACTTTATAAGGGCTGAAGTAGGTAATAGTAGTAGTTTAAGGATATCTCCCTAATTACAAGTATTGTCTTAGTAAATGTATAAATTTCTAAAGTGTAGGTAATATCTGTATAGGACAGGAAATGTTCTACTGAGGATAAAGTAGTCCTAAGGGGATATTCATCAACAGTATCCGGAACTGATTTCGATTGACTAATGTATTAGAAAGCTGTACTAATAAAACAAGTAGGATTGGCAGAAGGAACAGAGACCAGAGGGTTTAAATAGGCAATCCCCTAGTTGGGTTGCAGATATGGTAGCTAGTGTAGAACCTTCGGGCAAACTACTTAAATTAGACAACCAAAAGTTGTACATGTAGCTAGTTGTATCCTCATCTTTGTAACAAATGTCAGAGTGCCCAAAAAGGCCCTTTTGATTTACAGGCTTAAATAAAAGACTTATCAACCCAAAGTAGAACTTTAACATAAAAAAAAAAAAAAAAAAAAAAAAAAAACTCAGTTATAAATATTATGACAAGTTAGTTGATTGTTAGTAATTTAAAAAATAATTTGAATAAAATAAAATATATTTAATTTGTATATTATATTACTAGTTTTTTGAATTACTAATTCATTAACAATTAGATCCTTAAGATAACTTTTTGAACTAAAATATTATTTGAAATAATTAAGTTCTTAAATTGGCAACTTTAGTAAAATTTTCAAATAAAAAACAAAAGTATACATAAAAGATTTTGATATATCAGTTAACCGACTTGTTACACTATTTATGACTGAGTTTTTTTAAATTATCAGTATAAGTGTGAAATCCTATTTACTTTAACAATAATTTTTTCAAGAAAATGTATAATTAACTATATTTGTTAAATTGGTTTGTTATATATAAATTTATAAAAAAAATATAAAATTACTAAATGAGCTTTGAATTTTTGATGTTTTTCTCCTATATATTAACTTAAAATTAAATTTTTCGAGAATATAGAACTAGAGGAGAAGAAAAAATTGAACTTAAAAATTAAATTAAAATTTCATTGATTTTGCACTAAAAACAAATATTTAATAATTTTAAACTAATAAATGTATGTAAAATCATGCCCTGAACAGCTTTATTTAGATAACTAAAGTAGGTTACTTTGTAAAAAAAATGTGTTATCTATGTATTAAAGTTAAATTTTTTGGGGTTTTAATATAAACCCCTTATTTTATCAAGATAACTTACTTTGGGCACTTAAATAAAGTTGCTCAGCATGTAATTTTACTTGTATTAAGGTCAAAATGCGTTTTTTCAGCCATTTACTAGATGAAAAATAGTGTCAAAATTAGAAAAAAAATTTTTTTTAATTTAGACCCTATTTTTCATCTAGTAAATGGCCAAAAACTGTTTTAATTTTAGTACAGTAAAATTGTATGCTGAACAACTTTGCTTAAGCACCCAAAGTAGGTTATTTTGATAAAAAAAGAGTTTATATTGAAACCCCAAAAAATTTTTTAGTACATAGGTAACCTATTTTTCTTACAAGGTAACATTATAACATATTATATAACTAATATTGTTTAAAAAAAATAGAGCATAAAACAATTAAAGAACTATTTTTATAATACAAATATCATTTGTTAAATCCTGAACCCAGAAAACGCAAGAACCCAGTTAGTTGTAATAGCATACAGACTTGAGATACTTACCCAATATGGTAGAGGCAGCTATATGGCTTGAGATACGAACTTTCGAGAAGTACACCAGTAGAAGCTCAGGTACACCAATTTGAAAGTATTAAGCATCTATCTGGCAACACTACACCAAATTGGAAGGGACGATACTAGGTAGTAGGGTAAAGTGGTGGACATGTGAATACCAATTGTAGGTTGGAAAGGGACGTCAAAGCCAGGTTAGCATATAAATGGGAATATGGAAGGCTCTGGTAGGTTTAGGCCAGAAATAAATTAGTCCTAGTTTCGGTACTTAGTAGATAGTATAAAAATAGGACCCGGACATCTCTCATATAGGTCATAACTGAACTGTACAAATTTTAAAGTTTTTGCTACCTCTAAAATCAAGTAAATTTGCTAAAAATTTAATTATTACATGAAGTTTTTATAGTAATTTGCTAAAAACTAAATTATTACATTTAGATAGTACTCTTAGGTTCAGGTGCTCTAAAAAAATTTGTGCAGCATATAAAAATACATTTTACTGGCATATTTACTTTTATATTTCTTGAAAATTTAAGAAAAGATACTTAATTTTGGATTTTTTGATCAAAAAATCAAAAATTAAGCATCTTTTCTTAAATTTTCAAGAAATATAAAAGTAAATTTACTTGCATAATGTATTTTTATGTGCTAAATAAGTTTTATTA
>QKWP01002290.1:15201-44322 GCA_003550325.1 Gigaspora rosea
GGTTATTATATAATTCTTGATATCTCAACCCACTCTATCTTTAAACTGGAGTATAACCTAGTTGTTGTTCCAGAGCATATTGTTCCTCTAACAACTTTAATGGTATACAAGATAAATAAAGTTTATATATTCCATTTAAGTTCAAAAATGAGGCGATATTGAGTATTTCGGTTATATTGCAAATTCGTACGCAAAATCTTGCACCTTTTTGGATAAATGCATATGACAAAGCAAGTTATAGAAACTTCGCATATTACATCTTCACATGATATAATGCTTCTATATTTTATGTCGCATAAAATTGTTAGCCTAACTTTCGAAGTGCGATATCCATATGCTCTGATTTTTGGAATTTATAAAAAAAGCATATTTTTTTAAAACTTTAAAGCTAAATAATTTTTGATCTACTGGTCCATTTTAAATGATTTTACTACCAAACTGTTCGTCTCTTTGAGACAATTCCAATGAGCTAAAAATCATAAAAATCCAATTGCAGAATCATAAAAAAATGTGCTATCAAATAGGTGATGCATCTGAAATTGGTTTGATATAGATCAAACCAATTTCAGGTGTAATATCTATTTGATAGTGCATTTTCTCATGACTCTGTGATTGGATTTTTATGATTTTGGGCTTGTTGTAATCATCTCAAAGAGATGAATATTTTGGCAATAAAATCATTAAAATGGACCAGTGGATCAAAAATTATATAGCTTTAAAGTTTTAAAAAAATAAGTTTTTTTTATAAATTCCAAAAATCAGTGCATATGCTGATTTATTTTGTTATTCGAAATCATGTAGCAATTAGAGGTGCGGTTTGCAAATTTTTTTTTAAAAAATTATATCCTGGAACATTTTTTGGATGCAAGAGCTCCAGAATTCTGCAATACATAAATCTGCTTGCTTTAAAAATGTTTTTTTTTATTGTCTCTATAAGATAAACGTGACTTTAATCACGTTTATCTTATAGAAAAAATATTTTTAGAGCAAGCAATTTATGAACCACAGAATTCTGAACTAACATCTAAAACTTATTGAAATATCCACAAATTGTTTTGAGCTAAACAACTAATTGAATATTTCACGATTTTAAAGTGTTCTTTTGCTATTTACTTTCTTTTGGATTTTTGCTGTGTTTCTTGGCATAGACCATGAATATTTGAGTATAGGAATCACGATAAGAAGGCTTTGTTGACTGTTATACATATAATAAATAATTATTACTAAAACTACAAAAAAACAAATTTCCTTTCTTTTATATGGCTAATTGAATTAAGAATAAACTGCATATTTCTTTTATCATATTAAGATCAAGATTTTTGTTTCTGGTTTCACATATATACTCTAAGCATGTTTTTCACACAAATAGTACCGTTACAAACATTTTACTTGTTTGCACGAATAATAAATCTGAATTTGTAAATAAACTAAATGCGCAAAATAAAAATTTAGAGTTAGGGCCTTAACGATAGAGGCTATGGGGTTAGAGTAGTGATGGGCAAATCCTGACTTTTTTAAAAATTCTGAGCGGGATTCACAGGATTCATGGGATCGAGTAGAGTTTTTGAATTTTTTACGCTTAATAAATAAATAAATATATATATGAGAATTTCTATTTGTACACAGGTAATGTAAAAACAAACTGATATCTTAAAATTTTGATTATGAAACTACCTTTTATCTTCTAATAAAAAAAATTCCTTGAAAAATTTTGGTATAAATAACCCTTACTATAATCCCAAACCCATCCTTACTCTAACCATAAGCAAGGGTTTAATTTTTCATTTGTAAACCTTGCTTTGATTGATATATTACACAATTTGTAAATCAATAAATTATACTCATATATAAACACTACGTGTAAATTAATAAATTTTCTATATATATACTTTATATCATCACGAAGAATGTAATTTCTCGTTAAAATAATAATCATTTCTTATAAATCTTACAGCATTGATTACAAATAAAAATGCTTATATAGACTTTACCTACTTTTAAAACATTTGAATCTTATAATTATTTAATTCATCAATTCAGATTTGCCTTAATTTTATCAATTTTTTTTAAAATATTATTATTATATAAATATATATTTAAAAATTATAATGGTAACAAAACAATCAAATCATAAGAGTATAAAAATTTATAAGTATTCAGGTGTATTAAAAATCTTGCGTAGGAGTTTTTAAATCCTGTGCATCCCACGCGGGATCCTGTGCAGGATCACGCACAGATCCCGCGCGTTGTAGTGTATTGACTCGATTATATTATGCTCGATCATTGATCGATTTAGGTCAATAATCGAGCACCAATTAATAAGCTCGAGCAACAATAGGTCAATCAATGATTGATGATGCTGATCGATCAAATAAGTAATATTGATCGATTAATGTGTGGCCACTTTAATTAGAATTATACATTTCTTTTCTTTTTTTTTTTTAAACCATTTGAAGATCGCCATTATTTTCTGATATCAAGTAACATTTAACTGGGAGAAAAGTTTCATTTCTGGTTACACAGATCAGGTATAAATATACCAGATATCTATTTTTTTCTCACATTTGTTTTTTTTTTTTACTTAACTAATTTATTTTTTTTCTACCACTTATTACATAGCGAAATTTTTCCTGTGAGTAGTACTGTACTTTTCCATTCGGTTGTTTTCCGGTATCGTCGTTAGTTAGCATCATCCTTGCTGGTGTGCTTTTGCATTGCTTGAAATCGTGTACTGGTACTGTACTGTTCGTGTCGTGCTGTCGTTTCGCTTTAACTGGTGCCTGAATACTAATTTCTTTTTTTTTTGTGCTGTACTTTTTCTTTTTCAATCATTTGCTGTTGTCGTCATTGGTTGCATTGTAGTGGTATTTCGCTTGAAGTCACAGTATGCTGATACTGTTGGTGTCATAAGGTCGTTTCGCTTTAACTGGCGCTTGTATGCTAATTTTTTTTTCTACATAATGATGCTTTCTTTGATGCCGTAGTTTACGTCGTTGGTAGTATCGCTAATTTATGGTATATTGTGAGTATTGTTTTTCCTAATTCATGGTGTATTTTGAGTATTTCGTTTTTACGTTACTTGGTATCGATTCGAATAATTGGTTTGTATTTGTTATTTCATAAAAATTTTGAATAAAAAAAACACTTTACCTCGAGTAGCCATATTCCGGTGCCGTTACTTGTCATTTTGCTTTAACTTATAGTATTGCACACAGGCAAACATACACTAAGAAATCCACCGACTTGCCTCTTATACTAATTATTATCAAACAAAATGTTTGAAACAATACCACTGTCATGCTAAAAAATGACATCGTCAGAATAAGCAAGAGAAGAAGTGGTGGGTTTCATCGTAGAACAGTTAGTGTTAGGTTAGGTAGGGTTAACGGTTAGGTTTAGGTAGGTTTTATAATGGCAGTTATTTATGTGATGGTTATTGTTAGACTGATTATATTCATTGCGTAATGACATTTTGGGAATTTGTCATGCAGCAACTTTTAAATATTTTAAATAAACTACTTAAAGTGTAATAGGAAATTTCCCTCTGGTTAATATTAGAAATTCTATTATTAATTACATTGTTAAATTAAAAAAGGTAACAAATGAATGAAATATTACGTTTAATGAAAATGAAATAATTTTAATTTAAAAAAAAAATAGTATAAAATGATAAGAACCCTGGGAGTTATTATCCACTTAAGTGACAATAACTTTTAATTATCGATCAATGATTGACTTAATGATTGATCGATTATATCTATTCGAGCTCATAAATTACATGCTTGATCGATCATACTCGATCAAGCATGCATCCTTGATTTTTGATCGATTAAAAAATTTTTTTGGGGTCAATCATCGATCAACAATTTTTTTGTCGAGTCAATTCCCTAGCGCGTTGCTCATCACTAGGTTAGAGTAATGCTTAACATGAGTAAAAGTTTATTCCCGTTATTTTTAATTAGTGCACCAAGATCATTTAACATTAGTTTTGTATATTTTCGCCTTTTTCTTTTTTTACATATGTTCAAATTCTTCGTCGGGCTGATCTGGAATAGTCAAAATCTGCACTTTTCTGATATGGCTATTTCCTCTTTGGGAGGTTGTATTACTCGCGCAAATTAGTAAAATGCGATACAAGTGCCCTTTATCTGGTTAGCTTTCTATATAATTATAATTTGTATTACTCTTTTAGTCAATGATATTTAATTGTATTTCTTTTTAATAGAATTCAGATGGTTATTCATGATACGTATAGCGTGAAAAGCTTGTGTGATAGGATTTCCACATCTATAATTATAATCAAAATTTGTATTGTATTAATTATCAAAGAGAAACGTTATCAATGAGTCTAAAAATAACAAAAAAGTATTGCTATTAAAGTAGAGTATATTATGAGTATAAAGGGTAAATTATTAGAAATTCAATTATATATTTAAAGCATTGTTTTTGATCTGAACAAGTTCAATTCTGAAATATCATTTTTTAATTAATTTTTAAATTTTACTCAACTTGTTTTCTAATTTTATTCACAATGCATATAATTTATTAATTTACTCTGCATATATTTAATTTATTTTATTAATTAATACCTTTTAATTGTTCTATAATTTTGCTTCATAATTTTATTACTCACTTTACAATTTATTAATTACCTCTTATAATCTATTTATTTATTTATTTTTATTGCTGTCTTTATTTAATTTATTATCCCAATAATATAATTTAATTATAAAAGTTATTTAATAGTATTTATTGCACCACTCTAATATTGATTTCAAATCTATTTACACTTATTTTTAAGATTAATTTTATAACATTAGAAACCACTTTTTTATATATATCAGTAACAATATTATTATAATGGAAACTGTTAAAATCTTCGTAAACGTTCAAGTCAAGATTTTGAAAATTTGCAATCTAATAGTGAAAGTGATCAAGTAACAGATTCAGAATCTAAAATTATCCAAAGTGCAACTGATACTTCTATTGGTCAGACTTCAACAAGCAAATCTATTATCAAAACCAAAAAAAAAAAGGTCTAGAAAATGAGAATTAATTTGGGACTATTATAATGAAAATATTGATCCTGTTACAAAAATTAAAATAGGTATATGCAAAGTTATTGTTAAAAAAGGAAATAAAGAAGTTGAAGATGAAAAAGAAGTAACTTATGACAATTCTACTGGTAATATGTGGACACATTTATCATCAATACATGGTATAATTCGACCTTCCAAAGCTGCTAAACTTATGATCTCTACAAAAGAAAAAACAAACCAATCTATATTAGAGTCAATATTTCAAAATGCATCTAATAATCCAAAAAGAAAAAAAAAAAAAACCAAGCTTTAGCTGAATTTATAATTTATAATTCTCAACCATTAACTATTTTATCTTCTTAAAAATTTATTGCTTTTTGTCAAGCATTAGATCCATACTATCAAGTTCCAAACGATAAAGCACTAAAACGTATGATTAATGAAGCTTATTTGTATAGTAAAAATTTATTATATGAAATTCTTGAAAAAAGTGCACTTACTTTATCCTTAACATGTGATTTGTGGACTGCAAGAAGCAGACAAGGTTACTTGGGTATTACTTGCCACTGGATTGATAATGAAATGAATCTACAAAAAATAATATTAGGAAATCTATATTGTGAATATCCACATACAGCTGAAAATATTAAAGAAGCTTTGTATATAATAATCAATGAATAGAAATTAAATGACAAAGTACTGACAATTACAACTGATAATGCCAAATATATGATTAAAGCAATTGATCTAATGGCTGATAAAAATATTGTTCGAATTCCCTGTACAGCACATACTTTATAGTTGTGTATTGGAAAAGGACTAATGCCAGCAGAAAGATTAATTGCTCATGCTAAAAGATTAATTTCATTTTTTTCTACCCCTAAACAAAATCAACGATTAGAAGAAGTTCAAAAAATACTTTAAAAAGACAAGAAAAAGAATGTTTAAAAGATACTCATAAATATCTAAGAACAATTCAAGATGTTGAAACATGCTGGAACTCTTCTTATTAAGTTGGAAACGTCTTTTAAAGCTCAAAGATGTAATTATTATTATACGAAAGGGTGAAACCCGCGCTGAAGTGATCACGTTATTGATGCAGATTTAGCTTAATTAGGGTTAGGGTACTATTTTAGAATAGTTAGATGGAGATCTGTATCAATAACGTAACTATTTCATCGCGGGTTTCACCCTGTCGTATTATTATTAAAACATCTATTGCTCAAGAGCGTGATCCTCAAACACAAAAAGATTCAAGACGTTTTAATAAAATAATGTTAAATGATGATGAATGGACTGTTTTAGAAAAATTAGTTAAAGTTTTAGGTCCATTTACAGCAGCTACTGATTTACTTGGTGGAAGTACTTATAGTACTATTGGATTTATGAATCCTATTATTGCTCTACTTAAAAAACAAACAGAAACTGCATGGCTAATGAAAATAAATATTGAAGAACTTGTAGATTTAACAAATGAAGATACAGCATTAGATAATATTGGATTTGTTGATGATTATGAAGAAGATGAAAATGAACAACCTAAAAAACGAAGAATTCTTATTAATACAACTTAGGATTGTAATGATTTGGATTTAAAAGTTTAAGCAGCATTATATTGTGCATTAGAAAAATATTGGGATATACCAATAGATGATACAACACTATAAGCAAGCTTATTAGATTCACGGTACAAAAAATTGGATTTTATATCCTCAAAAATTAAACAACAAGTTATTCAAAATTTTCAGCAATTATATAATGAACAAAAAGATACTCAAAATAATTCAAAAATAGAAACAATACCTGATAATATAAATGAAGATAATCATTTTCAAACCATGTTATTTAATATGATTTCATCTTGTAATTCAGAATTAGAAACTAATGAGTTCTCAAGTTACAAACAATTAACTAAACTTAATTCCAAGCAAGATCCACTATTGTGGTGGAAAAGTCAAAAAGAATCATATAAAATTCTATATAAATTGGCTCGCAAATATCTTGCAATTCCAGCAACTTCTACACCTAGTGAGAGATTATTTTCAGCTACAGGAATAATTATGAGCCCACGATGTACACTTCTTGGACCAAAGTTATTTGGATGGATGCTATTTTTAAAATGAAATCAAGAATATTTAAAATCAATTTGGCCTAATAATGATTAATTTAATAAGTTCAACTACTTAACAATTAAATAATTCTTAAAATATTGCAATTCTTTAAAATTTTCTTTTTTATTATTATTTATTAATTCTATTATTATTAAATATATACTGTATTATTTATATAGGAAAATAAATTTGTCGCACCCCCTGCTTCGACCAATCAAATCGCACGATTTTATAGATAAAAAATTTTATTTTTTAAAAATTTAAAATTTTACTTAATAAAGTGTAAAATATATATATAATAGCATGTCATATAACGTAAAATTTTATTCTGAACAACTTTTTCTAAGTCATAAAGATAGATTGTCTTAGTAAAAAAAACCGTTTTATAAGAAAATCAAAAATTACCAAAGTTAGCACATATAAAACTTTTTTTTTACTAAAACAATCTACCATTTCAACTTTGATTTTCTTATAAAACGTTATTTTTTTACTAAGACAATCTATCTTTATGACTTAGAAAAAGTTGTTCAGAATAAAATTTTACATTATATGCTTTGATATCGCTTATTTATTTTTACATTTTACTAGTAAAATTTTTAATTTTTAAAATTTAAAATTTTTTGTCTACAAAATCGTGCGATTTGATTGGTCGGAATCAGGGGGTGCGACAAATTTCTATTCCCTATTTATATATATCATTATCATTTGATTAAAATAAAAATACAAAACTAGTTTTTATATATAATCTAGTTCAATAAAATTAAAGCTAAAAAGTGATCTTTTCTAATTTATGAATTTTAATTGTATATACTCTAATTTTGTTGTATGCGAATAAAGCTACTAGAATATTTGAAATTTATAAATATAAGTAAAACAAAATAAAAGTCATATTCTAGATTCTTTAATAATTGAAATTATCAAAAATGCAGATTTCAAACTTATAAATTACTAGTCAATAACATTATAGGGCCTTTAGGTCTTTAATTAGTAATAATAAAATTAATACTAGGAATGGAGCAAAGCACAAAATCAACTATAAAATACCAAAATTCCAGTAAATTAAGAAAAATTCTGTCAATTTTTTGATAGTTGGAAATTTATATTTGTTTAAAAAAATTGACACTTTCTTATATCATAACTAATTACTACTTCATAGATCTTAAATACCATTTACTAAAAATTAATAAAAAGATCACTGAAAAAGGGAATAGAAATTTGTCGCACCCTCCGATTCGGCCAATCAAATCGCATGATTTTGTAGGCAAAAAATTTTATTTTTTAAAAATTCAAAATTTTACTAGTAAAATGTAAAAACAAATAAGCGATATCAAAATATATAATGTAAAATTTTATTCTGAACAACTTTTTCTAAGTCATAAAGATAGATTATCTTAGTAAAAAAACGTTTTATAAGAAAAATCAAAAATTTCGAACGTTAGTACATATAAAACTTTTTTTTTACTAATATAAATCTATCAAAATTTTATGCTAAACAACTTTTTCTAAGTTAAAAAGGTGGATTATTTTAGTAAAAAAATATTTTATATGTGCTAACTTTGGAAATTTTTGATTTTTCTTATAAACCGTTTTTTTACCAAGATAATTTATTTTTATGACTTAGAAAAAGTTGTTCAGAATAAAATTTTACATTATATGGCATGCTATTTTATATAAATTTTACACTTTATTATGTAAAATTTTTAATTTTAAAAAAAAATTTTTTTTGCCTATAAAATCGTGCAATTTGATTGGCCGAACCAGGGGTGCGCTATGTCGCGGCTGCGACAAATTTATTTTCCCACTGAAAAATATCAGTATACATCATATCACAATTTTGTGCTCAGGAACGAAGTAATATCGAAGATATTACATAGTGTATGGTTATATTGTAAATTAAATAGTGTTCTTATACAAAATCTTGCATTTTATTGAATAAATGCATATTACGAAGCAAGGGTATAAATACATATAGAAATGGGTTAAATTGATTATATATGATTATTTAATATTAATAAATTTTTGTAGATAAATAATAATAACTTAGAATTTAAAGCTCTTGATATTTGTCTAATTTAAAAAAATTGTTCAAAAAAAAAAATAAATAAATAAATAAAATACGTATCTCAGATCAATTTTTGATCACTTTAAGATGAATTAAAATTTGTATCNATAAATAATAATAACTTAGAATTTAAAGCTCTTGATATTTGTCTAATTTAAAAAAATTGTTCAAAAAAAAAAAAATTAAATAAATAAAATACGTATCTCAGATCAATTCTTGATCACTTTGAGATGAATTAAAATTTGTATCGATTCTCATGAGTAATTGATGTTAATGTTGTAGGTAGAAATGTAATTTAAGTGGATTCGGAATTTATATATAAAAACCACATTTTGGGGTTAATTTTATTATATGTATACCCTAACTCTAATAAAACTAGGAAATTCCAAATCTATTTAAATTCCATTCCCACCTACAACATTAATACTAATCTAAGTGGAAGATCGCAGATAAAGGGTATAAAATAATCGACATTTTATAATAAATCACGGCGGAATTTAATAGTAAATTTCTATAGTGTGCGAATGGGGCTTGCTTACATATAAAAGTAATTTTTTTATTAAGTAACTCTTTCTTATTGCTTAATTGAAAGTTGTAGAGCAAATTCTTGTGATTCTAATGGTAGTAAAATCATCAAAAATCGGTTTGATAGATCATAATATACGAGTATTTTTCAATTGTTTACTATAGAGTTTTTTCTTATGAATTGAAGCACACGACGTTCCACTTACTATATAAGGTAATAGTCACATGCCCGCCGATTTTTACTATGAAATTTGTTCCCTTTAACTGCGGACTACTAATTAATTGATAATTAATCGCCCATCACTAATCACATCCGATGTAACATTATGAATTATTTTTCGTCCAGATTTTTTGTAAGGCAATTTCTATTTGGTGGATAGAACTAACAAAATAAATTTGTTTACAGCTGTTTCATAAATTCTGTGACATCTGGCAAAAAATTTACTAGCCGAATATTTGCCAATTCAATAAGTTCATGATTTCGGTAATAATTATTGCCGAATCAAAACTTATTGAATCAGTAAATATTTGGCTAGTAAATTTTTGCCAGATGTCACAGAATTTATGAAAACAGCTGTAATCTCAGATCCATTCCACATTTCCCGGTTTAGAACAGTATTTTCTGTTCTATTTCATATCCCCAATTATTAACAAAAAAATTATTAGTAAAAGAAAGAAAATCAGAAAAATACAAAAAAAAAACCAAAATACTTATCTTCCTGGTCTATATCTCTATATACCAGCTTATTTCACACTTTCCCGACTTGTTTCTCTACAGTGAAAAATAAGAGTACTATTCTTTATTTTGTACGATATAATAACGGCTGATATAATTTTGTAGTGATGTTTTTTTTTTTTGATCTAAAATAAAAATAAAAATTAAAATAAAAACGATTAAAAATAAAAAAAAAAGACTATAGCTGTTTTCATAAATTCTGGGACATATGGTAAAAAATTTACTAGTCGAATATTTGCCAATTTGATAAGTTCGTGATTTTGGTAATGATCACTGCTGAATCAAAACTTATCGAATCAGTAAATATTCGGCTGATAAATTTTTGCCAGATGTCTCAGAATTTATGAAAATGCAATCCGATTTCATTCCATATTTCCCGGTTTAGAGCAGTATTTTCTGATTCTATTTCATATTACCGATTATCAACAAAAAAATTATTAGTAAAGAAAGAAAATTAGAAAGTGCAAAAAAAACCAAATCACTTATCTTTCTGGTCTAAATCTTCATATCCCGGCTTATTTCACACTTCCCGGCTTATTTCTCTACAGTGAAAAATAAGGGTACTAGTATTTTGTACGATGTAATAATGGCTAATATAATTTTATAGTGGTGCTTTTTTTTTGGCTAAAATTGCTTGGTTGAAACTCCTTTGAAAACTTTTAAGCAAATTTGTTAATTTAAAAATACTATCTATAGGTATGACAGAACAATTTTTAAAGCGGGGCAAATGTAACAAGTTTTTTTGGCTCGCCACTATGCCGATAATAATCTCTATTTAACTAATGAACTAACCTAAATTGAGAAAAAGACCATTTTGAGGCAAAATTCATATTTCTAATACTTTAAAAAACAATTTTCTTCATATGCTAATAATATAACTAAATCCGAGAATGGAACTTATACCATTCATTTTTGATTAATAAAAATAAAAAATTAAAAATAAAAAAAGATTGAAAAAAAAAATTACAGCTGCTTTCATAAATTCTGAAACATCTGGCCAATTTGATAAGTTTGTGATTTCGGTAATGATCAATGCAAAATCAAAACTTATCAAATCAGTAAATATTCGACTAGTAAATTTTTGTCAGACGCCTCAGAATTTTTTATAAAAACAGCTGTAACTTGCTCCTAGTCTGACTTTCAAAGTACAATACTTGATTCTTATATTAATACCCGGAATTATATGCTCTACCGTCAAAATTTAAATTTCCCGGTTCCACATTTTTCGCATTAACAAATATGGAAAGCCAGTATGAAAAATCAAAAAATTTTACTACAAATTAGCATTTACTCTACTCAGTAGCAAGCTAATTCATATCAAATATTCACGAACACATAGTGTGCAGGTTTGCCTAATCAAAGAACAATAGTGTTTATGATTAAAGTCAGAATAATACCTTTAAAAGGTTAAATTCATATACACACTCATGCTTACTAAGCAAGCAAGCGATTAAACATTCACAGTTCGAACATTCTTACAACCTGTAATTTGAAAATAGCGACGATTAAAAAAAGTATACCTTTTCTCACATATGAACAAAGACGGACGATATAATAAAAAAAATATAAAAAAATGAGATTCTTATCTTTTCTTTACTCAGTCTCGAAATAAGTTTTCACACATATTACGCACATCACTGCAATTCAAATTCATAAGGAAATTGTGTGAATAGCATCGCTTTTACATTAGAAAGGAAAAGAAATTAATAATACTGTTATTCTCACATTCATGTGACATAAATGTACGTACATACGTGTCAAAGTCATGAGCTATGAATTTATGAGTATATGCATGGCTAGCCAATTGTATGTATACTTTACTTTTTACCGTTTTCACTATATATATTAAACAGATAATCTATAGATAATTATCCGAACTTAAAGTAACTATCCGGATAGATTATCTGTTGAACAAAATCGTTATCTGTTATCTGTATTATCCGGATAATCTGGATAAAAAATCAAACAGATCTGAACACTATTATAGTAACATATATCTATTCTGATTTTAGGATTCGGTGATTAGATTTTAATAATTTTGGCTTGCTAGAATCCTTTCATTGAGAGAATCATTTTGGTAGTTAAATCATTAAATTTGATCTAGTAAATTAAAAGTTATTAATTATTAAATATTGTTAATAAATCTATAATTTGGTCAAAAATAATTTTGTAACTTTGGCCAGAATTATAAAATGTTGGCCGGAATTATACCTGATACTTCAGCTAACCCACCCACCCCCTGAAATTAGCTGATTTCTGGAAGCTCTTTTAACGTCCTAAGACTCCCATATGGGTGCACCTAGAACCCTGAAGAACTCCCATACAACTCAGATAATTCCAAAAAAGAAAATTTTATATAAAAATTTATCAAACATTGCATTTTTATATAGTAAATTTTTCAAATTTTGCTCTATTTTATACATCTATTTGGCTAAAATACTGCTAAAATTATACAAACTCAGATCTGAGTTGTATTAGAGTTCTTTGGGGTCCTGTACACCCAGAGCTCCATTGGGCTTTGACACATACACACCTCCATGCTTCCACTTTTTGTTGATCGGTTAGTTTGTTTTATTAGAATTTGTATTATCTTAACTTAATAACAAAATTATATACAAACTATTTTTTTTATAATCTAAATTACAAATATTAGCTCACCCGGTTATTCAGAGAATATCTATATGCGACCTGCTATAGTAAGGTTTCCTCATACTATACAACTTTGCTTTAAGTTGTATCGGATAGTTCTTACAGTTTATCCTAATACTATTCTAACTACCAATTATTTTTTCTACCACTCAACTTGCTAGTCACTATTGATCCAACAAGCTATCATTTTTCTAACTATTGTTCAAACTTTATTATACAAGGCTACCTTGTCATACTTTTTTTCTTTTTTTACATTTTGTATACTTTTCGAGGAGCTTTCTTTTTCTTTTTTACTTTTTTTTTTCTGTCTTTTATTTTATTTCTCTTTTGTCGTAATATTTGAATCCTCTTCCTACTCTTTCATTAGCTTACATTTAGAGATCTGTATTCTTCTATATATTAACTCTATCCATACTTTCTATAATGTGACCAGAAAATTAATAGATTGCTTATTCGACTTGAAAAGTGGTCTCACTTCTTTATAATCTTCTGTTGTTATCAGGCCTCTTATCCAACATTCTCTTCTTCTTAGCTTATTTTCTGAACTACCCTTTCCTAGGCTTATTAGAACCTCTTCAGTTTTTCATTTCTTCAGTATTTTCCATTTTTCACAGACATAGATCTACTATATACTTTTCGAGGTTCCTAAGTAGATTTATCGATACTTTGTAGCTTACAAAATACTCTACTGTTTCATTCTTCTCTTTGTATACTATACAAATCGTACTATAATATACATTGGGTTTTCTTTTATTTAGAGTTACTAGTACTAGTAACTGATTATTAATATATTTAAGTTCAAAAAGTTGTAGTGCATTTTTTCCTGTTGTATAATTTTGAAATCTTGTACTATTTTTAGTGATTTTGTAGAAGGTTGGCCAATGTTGAAGCTTAGCATGTTCTTGATGCGACATATTGTTTTTTGTATGCATGAAGGTCCATTCTGCTATTTTGACCAATCTTATAAGCATTTTAACAAAAAAGCAAATTGGCTTTTCAATTGGTTTCTTATTCTACTTATACTTTATCTTGATACTTTTTACACTATCTGCTCTCAGTGTAAGACACTTTTAACTATTTGCTCCTTTCTTGGCTTTCTTGTCTGCTGCATCGTTAAAAACTTCTCCTGAGTGGCCTTTAACTTTAACCCAACGCACTTTTAATTTCTTTGTTTTTATTAAGTTAACCATTGTCACCACTAAACCACTAGTCTTTATTTTTATCTAGTTTTTAGTATTTTCAGTTCTGAAACCCTTTTTGATAGCTAGTAATGCTGTCTTGCTATCAGTTTTAATTTCTAAACTCTTTTCGTTTGGTGTTATTAATAAAGCTACTAAAATTGCAACAAGTTCAGCCCATGTTAAAGAAAATCACTTTTCTGTAGAAAATGCAATCTGTCTGATACAGTGACTCTTCTCATTTAATTAAACAATTCTATAGCCCATTTTTATTTCATTTTTCACTTTCTTTGTTCCGAGTGAGCCATCTGTATAGTAAACTATATTATCTAAATAAGAATTTTGTTTTAAAAAACCTGCTAACCAACATTTTATTTCCTTGCTTTCAACAATCCTATCTATACAATATCTTTCCCAACTGTTGCACTCTACTGAGATCACTTCTTTGTTTCTTATTACTCGCACCTCTTTTGCTATGATGCCTTTCTTGCTACTTCTTTGTATAAAACCTTTGCCTAAGGTTTGTATTTTAAATAAAAACTAGAAATCCTATATTGTTTTTTTAATCAAGTTTGTTATATTATCTAGGATTGTTCGTTTTTTACTAATATTACTTGAGATTTTATCAGGTTTTAGTATTGTTTGCTTTTTGCTTTTTATTTCTTTATCCACTTCTATATATTTTTTGATTTTAAAATTTTCTCTCGCTTTTTTCTTTACACTTGCGATTTCTGGCTCTTCAGTGTCTTGTTTGTTCCAAAAAACCCATTTTTTTTCCTTTTGTCTGGCTCTATATCATACAAACAAAGGATGAAGCAATTCTGATTTGAAGCTGGGACTACATAATTAGGTTTCACTTTTCTAGTACTATTATGTTTGATCATTTCATTTTTGATTATCTTGAACTAATTTGCTACTTTGTTTTGCAAATTGATACCTTGGGCTGCTTTAATCTGCTTCTATAAACACATTGTTGTTTCATCTTCTTGTATTAATTGTGATGTTAGGTACAAGCCCAATGCAATTGCACTAGTTTTCTCAAAGTACATTTGCTTGCTTTCTAGTATCTCTGCAATTGTGTGATCATTTGGCAAATTAATTAGATTAAGGTTCTAGCTTTCTGTAAAATCACTATTTTCTACTAGAATGCCAAATTGGGCTGCTTGCTATAACACTTTTAACCCAAAATTTCTAATTTTTTAGCTTCTTTTGCATAGAAAATCTTGGTTTGTAAACAAACACTTTATTAACCCTAGTTTTTTCTGCTCCTGCCTTAGCCTTATCGCTATTGTTTTTTCTACCTTGCCTCCCTCATTAAGCCTAATCAATAATTCTATAATATAATGTTCAATAAGACAGTTTCATAAATCTTTAAAATTAATTATATCTGAGTGTTTTAGTATTGTATTTGTTGCTATTGAAGGTAATGATATTTTCCACTTAGCTAAACATAATATTGGCTGCTATATTTTTTCATATTGTTCTTTTGATAGCCAGAGATCATTAATTTGTACTCCAGAGTTGGAAGTAGTACCTACCGCATTGTTTATATAAATAACCTGTGCAAGGGACATTTTCTTGTATTTTAAAAGATCTACAAAATAGTTGACTTCTTTCTTTGCTCTAGCTATATTTGCTTTTTGTTAGTCCATAACTGAGATCCATGCACCCAAAAAATATACTATCTTTTTTGGATTTTTGGCCTTTACTCTTATAGCAGGGTTTTCTATAAGAATAGAATGCTCCTCCTTACAACTTTTTCTCTCTGAACATACAACTATTAGCTTAGTTTTACTAGAATTTATTTCAATGTCATTTAAGTAATAAAATTCCTTTGCTATATTCACTATTTGTTGCATATCCTTTTGACTTCCTGTTATCCAGGTTGTATCATTTACATAGGCTAGTACCTCTATTTGTATGTTCTTTTTCTCTATTTTCGTAGACTCTATTTGTGTTAGCATTATTCAACTGTATTCTGTATTCTAGCTTTTCTTTTTGGATTTTATATAACAAAGGGTCATAAAAAATTCTCTATATTAAAGGTAAAAGCACTTTCCCTTGATCTATTCCATTAGTTGCTTTAAAGTGCCTAGTATTTCTGTACACTGTTATTATGCTAATTTCCCTATTTTTGTAGATGTTTATAATAAAATCTATTATCTTCTTTGGAAAACAAATTTGTTGTAGTGCTTTTTCTAGTACAAATATGCTAACAGAGTTGACCACTTTTTTTATATCTTGAAAAGCGATCTACAGTTTTTTTTTCTTTCTATCGCTTCTTTTAGAATATTGTTCATTATATATATTAGGGCTGCTATACTTTCACCAAACAAACCTGCAAAATTTGCACCTTTTAAAATTTCTTTTTCTCTTAGTACTAAGTCTAGTCTGGTTTGAATAATTTTTGTTACCACTTTTCTAAAAGTTTCTAATAGTGCAATAGGTCTTGTACAGCCAAGGTTATATTCCTAGCAGCTTGTTTTAGATATTAAAAAAGTTGTCCTAGCTTCCATTTTTTTGAAAATTGACCTGTATCTAGGACCATGTTTGTAAACTTAATGAAATCTTTTTTGTTCTTGGTGTAACTTTTTTCAGAAGAATATATGGGCTTGGTGCTACAAAAATGGAATAAATTGACAAATTTTTAAAAATAAATTTTTTTGTATAAATTAATTTAGTATAAGATTAGGATCATTTTTTATTTAAAACACAAAAGTAGTTGTATTAATAAAATTATATGGTATAACTCTTTAAAATTTACAATTTTTTATGATTTATTATAAAATTTATAATATAAAAATTGATTTTTTTTAGATCTTTTTTTTGTCAATTTACTCTCTTTTTGTAGCACCAAGCCCATATTCAATACCCAATATTCCTAGAGCTGTTTTATTCTGCATCTTGTTTAGCACAGCTGTCTATTCTTCTTCATCAACTAGGTCAAAAATATTTTTATACCAAAATGAGTCTATTCAGCTTTTTTTTTGTGTTGTATTTTTTACACCATTTTCTACTTATTTTCTTAAATTTATGATTTCTCTCCTGGAATTGTTTTTTGAAATGTTCTACTACATACTTCTTGACTTTTTTCTCCTCAACTATTAATTTCTCATTTTGATAGAAATTAGTTTCGTTTCTTAAAATTCTATCTATTTTGATTCTATTATAAGGTTTGCTTAATAAACTTATTAACATTTTCTTCTTATCATCATTCATTTTATAGAATCTCGACCCAATTCTGTCACGTATTTCTTTTTCCTTTCTATTTTCTTTCTTTAACTTCTGCCTTTTTTCTTAACAGCTTTTCCCATTTTCTCAACTTCTCATCATTAATTTGATACTATGTGCTGGGCGGTAAGCGCAACAGAGAAATTTGTGTTTTGTTTTTCTTATTTTGTAAAGAAATTTTATCTTTTTGTGGTACTGTACTTGCATTTTGAATTGATTTTTTACAATGTGCTTCAGTTTTCTTTGACCTTGTCCATAGAATATGTTTGGCTATTGCTTGTTGTATTGCATTACAAATACGGTTCTACTTCATGTCTATTTGTACATTATCCTGCTCCTGGTCTTTTTTTTCTTTGCCTTTATTTACTATTTGCAGCTTGTTCGCTAAACAGTTTCTATAGTTTTTCCAATTTTCTTTTAAGGTCTTGTAATATAAGAAAATTTTACACACTGGGTTTTTGCTCTGTTTGCACTAAGCTTATTATAGTTAAGTATCTTACTTGTGTCAATGGTTGCCCATACCACTTTATGATTGCTTCCTGTTATTAAATTTATATCTATAATTTTGCTTTCTTCTAGCAAACTCTCCATTTCTTCATCTATTCATATATAATCTATTCTCGATGAGAATTCTCCTCATTGTCATGAATATTTTTTTTTGTATGGATTCATTTGCCTAAATGTGACAATAAAGTTTCTACTTTTACACTAGCTTAAAAGTGATTTTTCTAGCCCCTGACCTGATTTTTACACCTACTATTGTTCATATCCAGACTTGTACTACTTATTATATTAAAATCACCCAAAATATATACATATGTGTTAATTTTATTTTAGAAGTCTCCCTTATTATTGTCATTGTATTTCTCTATTAATTTCTTTGTCTGCTAGTGGCAAGTATACTACTCAAATCTGTAATACAACTTTCTAAAAAACAGTTAAAAAACAATTCTATTTTGAGTATATATAAAAAGTATCTTACCACTTTTCCCACATGCTTTTGCTATTTTTCTTCAATTAGAATTCCTATATCTGCACCCTTGTTTTTATCTTCTTCTTTTTTAACCGAAGCTTGTGTATCCCAAGTGCTTTGTTTCAATCCATTTCCTTTCTTTTTCTCCTATATTCATTTCTGTAACCCAATAATGTTCAAATATTGTTCTTTACTGAAATCTGCTAATCTTACTAATTTATCTCCATCTAGTTTTAGTCCATTAACATTATGTACTCCTACCTTTAAGCGACTATAATTTTTCATTGCTTTGGCTTTGATTCTTATACTATGAAGTTTCTGCTTCTGAATATCTTTTTGCAAGATATTAGCAGGATTTCCTGCTTTGCCATTTTTCTTTGTTGACCACAATTTAGAAACGTTGAGCAATTAATTGCTCAAGCACTTTGAATCTTTCTCACATATCAAAGAACATGTCTTTCAAACTACTTTCTATACATTAATCTTTTTTATTTACTTCTTTTTGGTTTCTTTCTCTTTCTTCAGAGTAATATTTATTCATATTTATGTTTTTCTTTAAGAGCTAGTTTTGGTTAGAAGATAGATTTTGTTTTCCTACTTGATTAGGAAGCAGTTCAAATTCTTCTTTTTTCTTATTTATGCTCGTAATTCTCTTTGGTACATATTTTCATACTATTTTCTTTTTCTATAAATTTTCCTTCAAATTTCTTGGACTCTTTTTCTTTTTTGTTTATCTCTCTAACTATCTCCTGGTTGTAGCTTGGAGTTTCCTCTTTATAGAAGCTTCGTAGCCAAAATAATCATATAGTAATAAAAAAGGTCCATACTTTTCACCTTTTTCATATCTTCTTTGAATTCAAAATATAAATAAGCTAAGCTTCTTGGATTACCATTTCTATTATTTGGAATAAAAGCTGACTTAATACATATTTTTTTGTTTGTCTTAGTATTAATGTCTCAGGTGCAGTTTTAGGTATGTTTCCAACTTTTGCTCTAAATTGATTGTATTTAAGTAGTCCTTCTCCGTTACAGAAACCTGCATTATTTTTCATTAGCTTCCTGTCTTTTGTAGCTACTGTCCAGCTACTAATAAGCTCCTATTTTCTTTTTTCACTTTTTGGCTCAATGCTTAAATAAACTGCCTTAGTATCTTTTTGATTAATCCATAATATAATACTCGTTTTACCAAAAATGCTCAGACATCTTCTAATGTGCCTTGCATCAAATTTTAGAGGTACATCTCAAATAATGAAATACAGACAAACTTTTGCAGGTTTTCCTTGAGTCTCCTTTTGATTTTTTTTTGTTTCACTAATAAGCATTTTGTTCACCTTTTATAGTGATCTTGTACAATACTAGAGCCTTCGTCTTTCAAAACTAGTTTTGACATATGTGCAGCCAGATTTTCTATATTTTTCTCTTTTTCCATTCTTACTCTTTCACTAATATACTTTACATTTTCTTGTTTATTCTCCATCACTATATCTTTTTGTATTTTCTTTTTAACTAATTTGGTTATTCTATCGACTACTACTCTTTTCTCAACTACTTCCTCTCTTGGTCTTTTTCTTTGTGCTTGCAATTTCCTTTCCTTTAATTTTTCTGCAATTTTTTCTGTACTATAATCTATAGTACCATATTTCAAATTCAATAAAAGCTTTTTTTTAAACTCAACCCCAAAATTTATTAGTATGTTTTAAAATCACGCCCTATTTTAATATCATGTGAGTATGAAAATCATTTAAATAATACCTCAAAAATATTTATTTATATAAAAAATATATATAAACACGTTGAAACTCATCGTTCAAAGTCTCAACTCATCGTCTTTTTGACCAATAGGTATATAGTATACTAGAATTTACTGTTATATACGTTTTATTTTATATATTAAGGACAGTGTCATTAATCACCTGATTATTTTTTATCAGAGGCCTACCCCCCCTCCTTCTTCCTCAATATATAAATAGTCAGGTTCTTATATATAATTTCAACTTTTTTTACCCCCCTCCCCCCCTAAAAAATCACCTAATTTTTGTTACTCTCCTAACTATTTAAAATAGCTAGTTATATCTAATTCAATTAGTACTCCAAGATTTACTTGTTCTTTTTGTACACATTCACGATCTTAATGTGGTCTTAAACAATAAAACATAAGAACTATAATATACTGTCTTTGCATATATTGCCGGCATCTAACTATGAGCTTGATCATATTAAAAAGCTATAATATAAGAAATTTAGAAGCATCTAAAAAACCATTATCACACCATTGGAAATCAAGTATTTAGTAGTAAGAATGCCTTTGTCAGAATATTTGGTAAAAATCTTATACAATATTCTCTATATGGTAATTTTTATTAATGTTGTTTTAGTGGAGACAACTCATAAACAAATATATCTTTAATAATACTATGATTATTCAAGTTAGATCTTTTTTATTTAGTGCTTTATATATATTATATGTATAAATATGAGTTTGCTTTTTAATATTAACAAAAAGTTTAGATTTTATAATCGACAACTCTTCCCATCGATCACTTGTACAAATTTCTGAACAAAAGAAAAACAAAAAATTTTTTAGTAAAAGACAAAAGCAGCTATTAATACTGGTTTTTATAAAGGTCAACCTGCTTTTCCCAGTCCAGGGACTCCTTTATATATTCGGCACGCAAGCCAGAAGCATCAGTTGTGCAAGATAATTGGCAGTGGATGACCTTGGTACAAGAAATTCTGGTGTAAGTTCTCTTTCGTCGACGAAGGTACTATAGTCTGGCTAGGTGGTGAACTAAAAAAATGAGATTTTCAACACACTCTTTAAGGTTTTTGGTTACAAGAACATATCCGACCATACACCCACTATCATATTCTCGCTTGAAGTTTTTTTTCTGGAATTTTGAACGAAAAGTGGGAAACTCGGCGTACCCCCTCCAAAAGATCAGCATTGTTGTTCCTATCCTAATTAGGAAAAAGGCATGCAGGTGAATAAACAGGAATAGACGCGTAATGAGACGTGGCGCATAGGAGTAGGCAGATCTGCGGAGATTAAATTCCAGATTGTTCTTTTATTTCTATTTGTATACATATAATACTCTGGCGAGCCGTTTCCTTGCGCAGTATTATATAATTTTTATCGAAGAAAATTCTTGAATATTCTTTAGTGGAATATTCTAGGATATTCATTTTTCTTTTCTATTTTCTTTTTTTTTTTCTTCCTTTTTTTTTATTATATGTCTGTCAGGCCATATTTTTTTTTTATGCTTTTTTCATCTTGTTCTTTTTTTATTTTGGTTTTCCGCTTAGGTTCTGTAGTATTTCCCCCTTTTATTCTTTCCTTCTTTTTTCGTTTCCCTTTTTTACCCTTTCTTTCAATTTGTTTTTTCTCTTTTTCTTTAGTTGTATAACGCAGATATTAGTTAGATAACTATTCTGCCAGAATCTAGGTGGAAGAAGTTTATAAGGAAAAAGGTGGTCATGACAAGCCGTGGAACTCAGCTAATGATCTAGCGATAGAGGGGTTTGAAAGGATCCCGGCAATAGTGAAGCTAATTCTACTCTGGCAGGTCACGGACAGGTGCTTCGGACGAGCTGTTTTTTAAATATAAGGCTAGAAGAAGCTGAAGGGTAGTAATAGCATTTGATAATGTAACTAACCTACTATTATGAATAAAAAATGGCATGATCACTAGGCTAATATTAAAAAAAAAATATTAACAAAAAGTTTATGCAATAGTCATATTTTTATATAGTAAAATATACTACGTAAGTACTTTAGTATATATTTTACTTTTAAGTAATAATTCGTTTTATAAAATTCGACTAAGTTGATCTACATTTGAACTCCAAAATTTTGGTGTTACTCAAATATGATAAACCAAACATGCCGATATGATAGCAAAATGTTATTATTGGAACCAAATATATTAAGATATACAGGAATATGTAAGAAATGCCAACAAAGACCAAAAGGTTATAGAAAGATCAGAACCTCTATACCCTATACAAACTGAAAAAGCTTTTAAATGTATTGGAATTGATCTTGTAGGCCCCTTGCCTATAACTAAACAAAACAATTGATATATTATTGTTGCTACTGAATACCTAATACGATAGCCAAAAGCTCGTACTATTTCAGATACTAGTGCTAGTATACTTGCTCAGTTTATTTTTGAAAAGATAGTCTGTAGACATGGAACTTCAAAATTTATCTTATTAGATCAAAATTACAATTTTATTTATTTTTTTTTTTTTATGTCAAAGTTCCTGCTCTGGGTGAGAGTTTATTTAATCAAGCTTGTGGATCAAGGGTGCCTCTTTGGACGCACCCACAATTGTTACATTGAATGAGAGTACAACTAGCCACACATACAACTTTTGGTTGTCTAATTGAAGTAGTCCGCCTGAAGGTTCTACACTAGTTGCCATACCTATAACAAGATTACAATTTTATTAGCAAAACTATTAGAATTTTTTGTAAGAAGTTTTTATCAAATATAAATTCTCTTCTTCTTAGGGGCATGCTATTTATTACGTAATATTTACCATAGATACATGGTCAGAGATAGCGATTATATCTATATATTATATTAATTAAACAGAATTAGATAAATGATCACACCATATATAGGTAGAGGTAGCTACTAAGTAAAAAATATTATATAATAAATGGCACGCCCCTTATCACCTAGACAAATAGTATAGTAAAAAGATTTAATAACATTGTGCAATTACTTGCAAAAGTAAAAGCTAATAATGATTGGAATTTATATATATTTGCTATTCTTTAGACAGTCTTTAGACATATTAAACAAAAAGACATGTTACTATAGAATATATTCTTTTTCAACTTATATATAGAAGATATGCTACTCTACCAATCAAAGTACTTTTTTTAGTAGAACCTACAGAAGTAAATGATAAAATAGACTTACAAGGAAGTATTTTTTAACAAGTATATAATTTAATAGAAAAATTACCAACCCACCAGAATCAGACTAGACAAAATACTGAATGGTCACAACAAAAACAAAAAGTCTGTTTTAATGCCAATACTCGAATAGAAACATTTGAAATTGAAAACAAGATATGGATACAAAAAAAGGAATTAGAAGCCTTTCGTTTAGCCAAATTTGAAGACAAAAGATTTGGATCTTTTCTTATCTATGAGAATTAGATAACTGTGTTTATAAATTACAGACAATAGAAGAAAAAATTTTAAAATACTATAATAATGATCGTTTTGCTAAATATTATGAGCCACAAAAATAGGAACCAATAGTTGTTATTGAATCTTCTATAAATTTTTAGAAGAAATTTGATTTACAAGGGGATGAAACACTTAATTTAACTCATATAACCTTAAAAATATATTTATACAATTGCCTTTTTTGGAATTTTCCAAAAATAACTATTTCCATATTGCAACAGTATTGCAACCCCAAACTTTATTAGCACTTTAATACCTTTTTCAAATATGGAAACAAGATAGTGCTGCCCAAAATAATACCTTGTAGATTATGCCACAATGTATATGGCTATATAATAATAATGGCATTACTCAAACTAGTGGCCTTACTAATTTGGTTACTTCTTTTTTGGAGTTGGATTCAAATAATTTTCTAAACACGCTATTAAACACAAAACAACTAGAGATTAATCAACTAGAAGTAAATAATCTAAAAAAGGTATATCCAAATTTAGAATTAGAAAACATACAAGAAAAAATCTTATCGTTTCCGATGCTAACCAAAAAGAAGTCATTGCTACTATAGAAATCCTATTATCTAGAAAATTATACATAATTGTACAAGATATTATCCAACTTTGTGAACCCTTAACTCAGACATCTATTTTTTCATATACTGAAATAATATATCAAGAGAAATTGCAAAAGATTTTTAATGAATCAAGACTCGTACTAGGAACAGACAAGACCAAAACAAACTACTCGAAGCTTACTATTATCTTGGAGATCTTTTAGACAAGTACCCTAATGCTCATAAAGATATTCAATCAATAATTAAGAAAACTTAATTGATAATTTGCCTGTCAAGTAAAGAATGGCGAAATGTGGCGTTCTTCTATCTAAATTTTTTTTTCATACTAAGTTAACGATATATATCCACTAATTGAAAGTTGTAGCGCTCGTCAAGGCGCATCTAACGGTGGCTAGATCATCCAAATCGGCCCAGTGGATGGCGAGATATCTCGAAAAACGATTGGCCAACTATATAAAATCGTGACGGAAATTACATATGAAAATTACATGATCCGAAATGCGGCGTGCGCCCATCCAAAACTTTTTTTCTTACTATGCTAATGAAACAAGTCGATTAATTGAAAGTTGTAGAGCTCATCAAGATGCATCTAATGTGGTTAGATCATCCAAATCGGCCCAGTGGATGGCGAGATATCGTCGAAAAACGATTGGCTGACTATATAAAATCTCTATGTAAATTTATATTGTTTACATAGAGATTTTATATAGTCGGCCAATAGTTTTTCGACGATATCTCACCATCCACTAGGCCGATTTGGATGATCTAACCACCATTAGATGCGTCTTGACGAGCTCTACAACTTTTAATTAATCGACATATTTCGTTAGCATAGTAAGAAAAAAAGTTTTAGATGGGCGCATGCCGCATTTCAGATCATGTGATTTTCATATGTAATTCCGTTACGGGATTTTATATAGTCAGCCAATCGTTTTTCGACGATATCTCGCCATCCACTGGGCTGATTTGGATGATCTAACACCTTTAGATGCGATTTGACGAGCTCTACAACTTTCAATTAGTGGACATGTATCCTTAACTTAGTATGAAAAATAATTTTAGATGGAAGAACGCCACATTTCGGCATTCTTTACTTGACAGGCAGATTATCAATTAAAAAAAAAAAAAGAGCCCAGAATACATAGAAATGTGCCAAATAGATAAAATTACTTTTCTCTAACTAGTCTATAAAAAATATCTTTCAGATGATCTATATTATTTATACAATAAGGGAGCTTCCAGAAATCAGCTGATTTTTGTTTACTATGAGCCTACCTCACCCCTATCCCACCCACTCACACCTGATACCCTAATTAGCCAATCAGATTTTATGATTATTAAAAAGTTAAATATGATATTTAATAGTAAATAACTTTTGATCTACTAGATCAAATTTGATGATTTAACTACCAAAATGATCCTCTCAATGAGAAAATTCTACTGAGTCCAAAATAGTTAAAACCCAATCACAGGATCCTGTGATCAAAATAGATTTGTGTTACTATAAAAGTTCTATAATTTATTAAATAATTATAACCTATTTATTGTAACACAAATTTATTTCAATCTTAGGATCCTGTGATTGTATTTTAATGATTTGGGCTTGTTAGAATCCTCTTATTGAGAGGATTATTTTAATAGTAAAATTATCGAAATTGGCCCAGTAGATAAGAAGTTATTAACAATTAAAAATTAATTTTTAATTGTTAATAACTTCTGATTTACTGGGCCAATTTCGATGATTTTACTACCAAAATGATCCTCACAATAAGAGGATTTTAACAAGCCCAAAATCGTTAAAATCAAATTACAGTCCCTAAGATCGAAATAAATTTGTGTTGCTATAAATGGTTTATAATTATTTAATAAGGGAATAGAAATTTGTTGCACCCGCGACATGTCGCACCACCCGATTCGGCCAATCAAATTGCACGATTTTGTAAGCAAAAAATTTTATTTTTTAAAAATTCAAAATTTTACTAGTAAAATGTAAAAATAAATAAGTGATATCAAAGCATTTAATGTAAAATTTTATTCTGAACAACTTTTTCTAAGTTATAAAATAGATTATCTTAGTAAAAAAAAACGTTTTATAAGAAAAATTAAAAATTTCGAACGTTAGCACATATAAAACTTTTTTTTTACTAATATCAATCTATCTTTACATCTAAAAATTATATGTAAATTTTATTCTAAACAACTTTTTCTAAGTTAAAAAGGTAGATTGTTTTAGTAAAAAAAGTTTTATATATGCTAACTTTGGAAATTTTTGATTTTTCTTATAAAACGTTTTTTTTTACTAAGACAATCTATCTTTATGACTTAGAAAAAGTTGTTCAGAATAAAATTTTACGTTATATAGTATACTATTTTATATAAATTTTACACTTTATTATGTATAAATTTTAATTTTTTAAAAAAAATTTTTTTTGCCTATAAAATCGTGCGATTTGATTGGCCGAACCAGGGGTGCGACATGTCGCGGGTGCGACAAATTTATTTTCCCATTTAATAAATTATAGAACTTTATAGTAACACAAATCTATTCCGATCACAGGATCCTGTGATTTGATTTTAACGATTTTGGGCTCACTAGAACCCTCTTATTGAGAGGATCATTTTGGTAGTTGAATTATAAAATTTGTCCAGTAGTTCAAAAGTTATTAATTACCAAATATTATTAATAAATCTATAATTTTGGTCAAAAATAATTTTGCAACTTTGGCTAGAATTATGAAATTTTGGCCGGAATTATACCTAGATACTTCAGCTGACCCACCCACCCACCCAGAAATCAGCTGATTTCTGGAAGCTCCCTAATTGTAAGGCTAACAGAAACTGACTTTTCTTAAGTTATTATACAGACCAGAACTCATAGAGTTCATTCTTAAAGGAGAGAAAATGATAGAATAGTTTGATTAATTTTGATAGAAATTAGTTGAAAAATTAGAAATTAATAAGGAAATTTTGTAATAACTGTATTTAGTAATTGCATTATACAAAATGATGCACAATGATGCATAATAATGCATAGTGGTGCATAGTAATACATAGCAATGCATAATAACATATAGCAATGCATAGCAATGCATAGCAATGCATAATGATGCATAGCGACACTTAACTCAATAGATATATAAACTATTTTTATTTTTTTTAGTTTTAGATAGATCCAGACATTGCATTTTATCTTTATCTTTATATTTATTTATTCTTATCTTATTATTAATAAACTCTTGGATTTCTAAAGAAAAGACGACTTGGAATAGCCCTCTTGTTAAATTAATAAACTGCCTATTATCTATTATTGTTTTATATTGAACTACTACAAAAAAGTGTACTGTATAGTTTCCTATCAATATAAAGGAAACTATACTTTCCTTTTGCACACTGCTTCATGCTCATAGAAAAGGGATCTTAGAAGCTATGTGATTGTTACTTTATTAGATTTAAAGAAGGCATCTGGTACTGTAACAATATAAAAACCTATTGCTTTTTGATTGGCGCAAATCACTAAACTTAATGATTTTGAAATCCTATGATTCAATTTTGATGATTTTGGGCTCATAGAACCGTCTTAATAAAACGAACATTTTGATGATAAAATCATTCAAAATGGACAAGTAGATCAAAAATTATCTGATATCAAAGATTTTATATGATAATTTAAAAATTACTAATAAAATAATACAAAATCTTAACAATCCTAAAATTCTGTAATTTGATTTTACTGATTTTGGGCTCGTTGGAATCTTCTTATTAAAACAAACATTTTGGTAATAAAATCATTCAAAATGGATCAGTAGATCAAAAGTTATTTTAAAAGTTTGTAAATTGGCCGATATATATTTTTAGTATTTTTTATACAGATCTTTTCTATTTATAGTAATTTTTTTTTGCTTATTTTTAAGTTTTTTTTGCAAATCTTTTTATTTTTGGTAATTTTATAATAAACTTGATCTATCTATGTATATTTCAGAATCCTGGTAGCACTTTTGTGAAATTTTGGTAAAGATTCATGGAAAGAATATTCATCAACAAAGTTACCTGTAGTAAAACAACAAAAAACAACAAAAAAATATATTTTCTGCCTATGAACTCTTTAAATTTATTACAAGTAATGTCTTCATTCTTTTGGACTTTTTAAAATTTTTAAAAGTAGATGATTTAGTTTACTCTTTTCAAAAGATCAGTAGTGTTTACTCCTTTTAATTTGGGAACATGTCTACCAAATTGGGGAAATGGCTAAAGCCATGTACCCACGTGATTTTTTGAAAATTTGATTAAAATTCGTATCAGAGACTATTTAGTATTAGGGGGCATCCATAAATAACGTTATGCAAGAGGGGGGTTTAATACTACATAACGAATTTTTTTATATATTAGGGGTAGGGTTCGGAATGGGCCGGGCTAAACCCGTGGGTTTGTGGGTTGGGCGGGGTTTGGGTCAATACCGGGCTCAATATTTTGACCCGTTTATAAAATGGGCTGGGTTTATACCGGGTTTATTAAATACTGGGTTTGGGCAGGGTTTTATAAACAGACCCGAGGGGGACCACAGGGGCCCGTTATAATTTTTATTAGTTGCATAGAAAAAACAAGTTTAAAACTAGATTAGCAAAAACTTTAGTTCGTAGTTTATTTAAATTCTTACTCATTTATGCTAATATAGATAACAATTATTTAATTAAGTTAATCAGTTTGTTATTATAGTTAAGCTTATTTTTTAATAAATAAATTAAATACATATATTTTTTATAGGTTTCGAATTTTTTTAATTTCTTGTGTTTAAAGGCACTATTTCAAACTATAATTTTTATAATACACAAATAAAAAAAAC
>QKWP01002290.1:49608-66254 GCA_003550325.1 Gigaspora rosea
AAAAAATTTTTTCTTAAAATTATCTATTTTCAGCTTATATGTAACTATAATTTATTTTCTTATAATATAAAAACTAATTTTGCAAAAAAGTAATCCTTATTTTCAAATATAATTGTACAAAGTTTTATTTAATTATTTTAGTATTTTAAAAAAGTAAATCAGAGCTAAAAAAGTGCAAAAACGCAGGCAAATTTGCCTGTGTTCTACTACAATTTAAGGGATACTGAACTTCTGTTTAAATTATTTTTTTTATACTGAGCCTTCGCTCAAATTATTTTTTATACGGAGCTTTCCATCTCATTTTTGTTGTACGTTTATTTGTTACGCATAAAAGCCAATTTGACATTGTACACGTGGATATATAAACACTATCCAATCTTATACGAGGTCTATTAATTACTTATTTTCCAGATTTTTTAAAAAAACGTGTTTGCAGAGAGTCAAACCGATGGAGACTATGGAAGATGCGTGCAATGTGAACAATACAACACTTCTCCAGCCAGGTGCCAAACATGTGATCCCGCAAGAGTAGACAAGGTGGATAAGTGGAAATAACGATATTGATGATCATATTAAAAGAACTCAACTTGTGACTAGAAGATGAGGCTATTGAGTGACATACAGGAAATTAATAACGAAAACGGATTTGGAACCTTTTATTATAGTTCTACAACTTTAGTAGTAAAAATTTTTTAGCGGTCTGGATAGATGGATGCGATTAATAATGGACGATGCATACAATCACGTACACTACCATGCACTGTGAAACTTAAAACTATATTCAGTTCAAAAATAAAATTTTATAAATCTAGAGGTAGTATTTTTATTTACTTTAAATAATGTTATATTTACATTTATTTCTAACGTCAATTTGAAATTATTTGGATTTGTACAAAACCCATCCACCTCTAATATATGATAGTATTTGATACCTTTTAATCCAAAAGACATTTTAATAATGGACTTGCCCATATTGTAATCAATATAAGACATCTCCAAACTGGTGTCAAACATGTGATTCCGTAAGAATAACACAAGGATGGACAAGTGGAAATAGTGATATCGATGATTATATTAAAAAATCTCAAAGCTACAAGAAAAGTTGAGATTATTGAGTGGATTCCCTTCAATAAACGAGAAAACATAAAGAAAGTTATTGACGATGACTTAAATACAAAATCCTCGGCAGTCTGGATAGATGGCAAACAATCAGCTTTTAATTGTGATAAACCATCACGCATACCTCAATTTGACGTATGTTATTTACTGATTTTACTGATCCATCAATAACGTGTAGTAAAAATAATAAATTAATAATTGAAGTTCGTTAAATAATATTCATATAATTACTTTCATGAATCTTTTTTTTTTCTTTATTGGTATTATGGAGCCGCAAACATATCTTCCTGTCTCATGAATCCTTCGATAGAATATCAGAAAAGCATGACAACCAAAGAAAAATTAATCGAAGCTTAATGGGTATTAATCGCTATAATGAATGTTTAAATTAAAAAATTCAAGCCTTTAGCACGATTAAAAGCTAAAACACTGGATTACTAATATCTTTAGGATACTTCATATCAATATGACAGAAGAGAACACAAGTTTGCCTAATAGAGAATTTTATTAAGTGATCTGTGCTGCGCATCAGGTGACAGAAAATAAAGGCAAACAAAAAAAAACTTGAAAAAAAATATGTTGTTTGTTTAATAATGTTAATAGATTTTTTTTTTTTAGTGATCGAAATCTTAAATCTTCCATACAAAAAATTAAACCAAAAAAAATTTATAACGGTTACTGCCAAAAAACTAGTTGTGAAACAAAAACGTGCACTTGCCGAAAAAATAATTCAAAATGTTCAAGGTGTAGCTGTGTTTTGCGTGTCCAATACAAGAATAAATAACAATACAAATGATATTTTTATTTAAATATGATATATAATCAATAAACGACGCATAACAGATATACAGTACATGTACACTATCGTTTTTCTATTTAACATATTATGCATATACATATGCACTGTGCAACAACGTTATAAATTAGAAATAAATTTATAAATTTCTAGGGGGGGTACCGGATCTATGTAGATTAGATAACGTTATTTATGGACGACCTATTTCTAGAGGAGGGGTCATGAGGTCTTATGAGGGGGTAGATAACGTTATTTATGGATGCCCCCTTAGGGTCGGGGTTAGGGTTAGGACCAATATAAGTAAAATTATCTTTTTGACATTTTTTATTAATGGCCCAAGATAGGTTTAGAATGCCGTTTTTATGTTCTTGCGTTTTTTTTTGTTTTTTGACTTCTTAGGGCTGATCAGTGTAAAAAAAATTTCGCAACTCCGTTTGGTTAATTTACACGAAAATGTCACGTGGGTACATGGCTTTAGACGACCCCAAATTGGGGGATCCGTTAAAGCCAGGTACAATCACGTAATCTGGCAATCATCGGCGTCCTGCCAGCCGCCAATTTTATCACGTGATAAAGCAATCACCTAAAATCACGTCAGGTGATTCTAACAGAGAGACGGCCCTGTTTGGTTGATTCAATCATAAGTAAACCCGATTAATTGCAATTTCTTTGAACTCAGTTTGCGAAAATGTGAAATTTGCTGGTCAAAAAAAAAAAAGGAAATCGATAATTTCATCGATTTCTTTTTTTTTTATTGAGTGTCGGGAATAAAATTTATTTAGCGGAAAATATTTATTACGTAAATATGACAAATTTTTCGGTAGGTCTAAGTAAAATTTTATTTATTTTTTTTCATTAAAAGTTTTTGCTAACTATAAAATTCTCTTTTTTCTATTTCTGAAAAACGGAATTTAAACAAAATTTTAATTTTTGAATAAATTCAGCCTTCTCGTTTTCATCACCATTTTCCTCTATACTCCAATACTAATCACGGGTCCTTTCCATTAGCTCATTAACGATAAGTTTTCTATTCGTTGCCGCTCTATCAGTTTCGTCCTTTTCAAATGGTTCTAAACTTACTAACTCGCGATGCTCAAAAACTTGGAAACCACTTTCATCAAACATTCGTTAAAAATTTCTCCAAGCATTAGCCGTTAGCAATTTCCTGGGACCATACGTTTGCTCGTGGAAGATATGCTTGCAAGGAAGCATATATTTTTGAAAAAAAAGGCAGTGACATTCAAGTATCATTAACCCGAGCAATGCTTTCCCTTTTTCTATTCTACTCTCAACAGCAAAAACTTCACCAACTATTAATTTTTGAATCAGAAAGGGGTATTTGTAAATCTCCTGAATTATATCATCGTCGATACCGGGGGCAGAAATTTTTTTAACACGAAATTCAAAAGCAACAAAATCCGAATCCGAACGCCTTTTTAAATCAAGTGCAACGATGTTATTACATGCACCGATTAAACCGTAATAAGAGGAAGTCATTCTCTTTAACTCGCTATGGTATGATTCCAAAGCGTTCATCGATGTTACTTGCAAAAATAACGGAGAATGCTGGCGGGCCCACAACGCCCACTGGTGTGTATTTTCAAATAGTACCTTGAAATGTATCTTTTAATAGCGGGAAGGGCACTTTCATTAATTGATTTTTGGACAAGCATCTCACAACCGATCTTTGTTCGCTTGTGCATGGCTTGGATCATCTTGCTCCTAGTTTCCGATTCGTAGATTTTATTCATCCAAGTCCGCATAACATGTACGGTGCAAAGAACTACCTCACATTCCTGCTCACCTTTTTGGAGACCTGGGAAAGCCGTTATAATACTTCTGGCTTCTACGCTGCTTTGGTCTGATAAAAAATATCGAGGTTTCCAGGAGCTACAAAACCGCCGCATTATCACCAACGCTTCCGTGACCGTATCACTGTCTTCATTACTAACGAAAAAATGTCCACCGACATCCCAACAACCGTATCTATTCCAAATATATAGCGTAAACAGACGCCAGTCGTATTTATTGGTCTTGTGTATAGAGTCGATCAGAGTAAGCCATCCATGCCGTTGAAGTTTTTCGAGTTGTTTTGGATGCGTGAAAACAAAGCCACGAGTAGATTGATGCTGAATTCGGAACAATTCAACAAGATACCCTTTTTTTTCTAAAAAAGAAACTGCATCACAAATATCTTGTGTTAGGTTAGAGGCACCGACAAAATGAGAATTTTGAGGTCCACGAACTTTATACTTTATATTGGCAACCTCCCTCCATTTTAGCTCTTTTATGCTTGTACTAAGATCCAGCTTTTCAGTGGCATATTCTTTAACTGCATTAACTATTGCGGGAGCGGGATAATTTTTAACTGCCTCTTTTTCTACCAAAGCCCGGACCGCTTGGGACCGCTTTAATCTTTCACTTTCTTCTAGATCATGAGTGTGGTCGGGAGAACTTGGAATACGTTCAACATGCACTTTCTTTTCGGTAACCAGCCACGTTACTTTTATTTTTGCGGAACATAAGTTCGCATCTCGAACCTTTGTTTTTCGTCGTTTCTCACTTGGAACATCTTCTTTGCGTGTGCTTGATTTGAAGGGCTTGTTAAAACGGCATACGAAGGTTTTCCAAGAATTTCCATTGACATGATTTCTGTAGTTAAATTTCATCCAAACGTTCGTTACTAAAGGCCACCATTCGGCATCAAATTCTTCCATTGGCACTTCGAATGGTTGCTGAACGTTAAAAAGCAATGTGCGCCATTGGTTGGGTATTAAACTTGTTGTTGAGATGGGATTCGTCACTGAGGTTTGTTCAGTAAATAGTTGTAGAAGACCGGATGTTTGTAGCGAAAGGTCTTGCACAAGGTTCTCGTTTGTGTTAGAAAATATATGTCGAACCTGAGAGGAGTTTTCTTTATCGGAGGTACTCATTTTTTTTTTTTTTTTTGAAGCGCAAATTTTAATTTTTTGTTTTTTTTTTTTTCGTTTGTTGTTGAAGCGCGAAATCTATATAATTTTTTTTTTAAAGTTTTATTTCGCGAGGGTGCTTAGTTTTCTCGTAGTATTTTTTTTTTATGAAGGTTTGTAGGAAGTTGTACATTCCCGTCACAAACACATTTGTCTAGCGAAAGTTTCACTTGTTGATTATTGTTGATTATCAAACATAATCTTGTTAAATGTAATCTATTTTTATATCAAGAAATTTCTTGAATTTAATTGGCCATCGTCTTCTTATATAATATCTCCGGCTTCTGGATGGTCAGGCCGATGACCATCGAATCACGTAATGGTACCTGGCTTTAACGGTTCCCCAAATTGGAATCAAGTTATGAGTAAAATTAGGTAGATTTCTTGAGATAAACAATAAATAACATGTGAGGTGTTTTGAAGAAAACTCGAAATGAATTTTCTTTCTAAAATATTCTTTTAGATGTAGTTTCTTTTTTTATTTTCTTATATAAATACATATATGGTAATACTTTGGCAAAGCATTTTCCTTGTATAGTATTATATAATTTTTACCATTTGCCAGTATCATTTTTTTTTTATTGTTTTGTTTTTTTTCCTCCATGTCAGAATTATCTTCTTTTCATTTGTTTTTTCTTTTTTGTATTGGTTTTTTTTCCTTTTTGTGTATTTTATTTTTTTAGTAGTTTTTTTTTTTACTTTCCTTTTTTTATTTTGCCCTTTATGAAGAAGAAAAAATTTTAAAAAAAGAAGCACAATCCTGACACAGCACTAGCAAACTGGTTAGTGATGTTGAGAATACAAGTCTCAAAAGTGTCTCAAGCAAGTTTGGGACCCTGATGAAAATAAATTTGTGAAATGGCAGGTTGTACCTGAGTACTTTGTATCAAGTGAGTCTTTATTTGGCTGTAATTTGATACACTGTATATGTACTTCGGTATGAATAGCAGTCACTATACATTTACTAAAAAATAAAGGCAGGATTGTCCAGAATAAAAAAAAAAAATACAATTGAAATAAAAAGTTTCTGTCTATAATTTTATTTAAAAGCCCAAGATAGGTTATAATAAAAGTATAAGCTTATTTAAAAAATAATATTCTATAATAAGAACATTAAAAATTTTTGAGAACATTAAAACTTTAATTTTAGTTTACTTGAAAATATAATATTAAATCTGAATTTTAAACACTACTAATAAAAATTAACTCATCCAAAATAGATGAATTTACTAATATACCAGAAAAACGGCCTAATTCTTAAGTCATACATTTTAAAATATTATAAATAATTATTATTATATCCAGACGTTGATCCTAATTTAGGCTCAATTCTGTTATTGAACCTAAACTTTGAAACTGGAACCGGACATTTTCGAAAATCGGTTTCGCTTCTCGCTCCCCTCAGCTCAGCCAATAAGTCATTTAATTGTAATAAAAACACTAGCACGTTTATTTAATATATACATTTTTTGAATATATAAGAAACTCATGAATTACCATATTACTGAGTCTAATATAATGCTGATGAATAGAATTTACCAAATGGATATTGATTTTTTGAAACTATTTGCGTAACATAAAATTTCCAATACCCACACAATAAACCTTTTTCGACAATCAAATATATACACACGAAATACATTTTCCGTATAATAATATGACAGTTCATATGTGTTGAAAAAATTTTTTTAAAATACTCTAAATATGGCAAAAAATCCATACCATGCCATAAATGAAAAAATTAGTTAAATATTGTATTTGATTTTCGTCATTCGAAAATATTTTGGAATGGCGAAAATATTTTAGGCATCCTAAATATATTTGGCACGCTAAAATAATTTTTGCTGCCTAAATTATTTTCGACATCCTAAATTATTTACGATTTAGTCTGCCTAAAAATAATTTAGCCATTTAAATTTACGTCAAAGGCAAAATAATTTAGACACCCATGTGTATTCATGCTGCTGCTGCGCAATATCCAGTCAAATAAACATTTCCACTTGTCTCTTGCCCCAAACATTCCTTCACCAACAATGTTTTTAGTCGTTCGCAGCTCCTTCTACAACCAGAGCTGGCTGCTCTTTCTAGCCAATGCGTAGCACCTTCAAAATCAATCTCACAACCAATTCCTTTTTCCAACGCATTAGCCAAGTTGTACATAGCAGTCAAGTGATCCTGTTCAGCAGCCAAGCGGAAATAGTGTAACGCAGTTTTTTCATCCTTCTCACATCCAATACCTAGTTGAAGGCATACGCCCAATTTGTCTTGTGCACGAGCATGGTCCTGTGCTGCAGCTTCACGGTACCAACTAACTGCCATATATTCATTCTTTTCTACACCTATACCATTAGCATAGCAAAATCCCAAATTGCACTGCGCCCATGGATTTTGTGCCTTAGCAGATAGTTCATACCAATAAACCGCCTTAGCTTCGTCTTTTTCGACGCCAAGTCCCTCTTCATAACAATATCCTAAGGAGTTTTGCGCCAATGCGTTACCTTGTTGAGCTGCATATGTGAACCATTTAACTGCCTCTTGTTCGTTCTTTTCTACACCAATACCGTTCCTGAAACAATAACCAAGACTTAGTTGAGCTGGTGCGTGATTTTCTTCTGCAGATAAGATGTACCAGTAAACTGCCTCGATTTCGTTAACTTGAACACCAATGCCATTTTGATAACAATATCCAAGAGAATGATAAGCAAAGATATTTCCATGTTCCGCCGACTTTGTGTACCACTTCACAGCTTCAACCTCATCTTTAGATACACCGATACCATTTTGGTAGCAAAAACCAAGGTTGTGTTGCGCACGTGCATGCCCCTGAAGAGCCGCCTTTCGGTACCAGTAAGCACCTTTTTCGTCGTCCTTAGGAACACCAATACCATTTTGGTAACAATACCCAAGATTACATTCTGCCCATGGATATCCTTGTTCTGCTGATTTTCGGTACCATTTTGCGGCTTCCACGGGGTCTTGCTCGACGCCAATTCCATCTTCATAACAATAACCCAAAGAATTTTGAGCAAAAGCATTCCCCTGTTCAGCCGATAATCGATACCATTTAACAGCTTCCTCTACATCCTTTTCAACGCCAATTCCATCTTCATAACAATAACCAACATTGTATATTGCGACAGATTCCCCTTGTTCAGCTGCCTTACGATACCATTTCATTGCCTCAACCTCATCTTTCTGGACGCCAAATCCTTCCCCGTAACAAAAACCTAAGATACCTTGGCCACGTGGATGACCTTGTTCGGCCGATTTCTTATACCACTTGAAAGCTTCAGACTCGCTTTTATCAACACCCACACCATCATGATAACAAACGCCCAATGAATATTGTGCAGCAGCATGATTATCATTACAAGCCGCGTGAAACAGCCAAGTAATAGCTGTTTCACCTTGTTCTTTAACTTTTTGCTGCCACATTTCGGCCTCTGCTCGATCAATGCGGACACAAGGTCGACCATATTTTCTTAAAAATGCGAGTCTGGCTTGAGCCAATCCATTTCCAGACTCTGCAGCTGGTATATAATGTAATTCAGCACGTTTAAAATCTTTCTCAACACCTAATCCAAATTCATAACAAAAGCCCAAGACTCCTCGAGCTTCCGTATGATTTAATTTAGAAGCACGTTGAAAATAATCAAATGCTTTCTTCTCATCTTTTGGCTCTCCAGCTCGTCCAAACAGATATGCCTCGCCCCGTTTATAAAGGTAATCGGGATCATGATCTTCTTGATTACGTTTGTTGACTTTACCACAGCTACTATTATTATTACTACTACTATTATTGCCAGAATTATACTTTCTATTTAATTTTAAAACAAATTTTTTTGATCGATGAAAAATGAGTGCTGCGGTGTGTGAAAATGGATGAACTGCCATTATTTAAAAGCTAAGATTTCAGTAAATTATATGAAATAGATGCACGTAATACGAAAAATATTGAATTATTTTATAAGATGAAGGTTTAATGTTATATTATTGCTTCTATGTGAAAATCTATTGATAATCTATATAAGATCTTTCTAGGCACACCTTGCATAAGTGAAGGGAAATTGATCACAGTTCCAGTGATATCTTAATTTTGTTCGTTTCAATGTTTTATGCTGATAATCTTAGAGTGCCGAGATTAATAGAAGGGAAGACGCTTTTAAAATGTTTTAGAGCTGTAAAATCCACGCATGAACGTAAAAAAACAACCAATAAAATTTTAATTATCACAAATTAAAAAAATAGTGAATGGTTTAACTTGCGGAAGCCCTTACCTCAAACTAAAAGGCGTTTTCAAAGAATCTTAAGAGTAAATTTAAGTCTTATTAGATATGTAGTATGGTGTTTAAGGGAGTTTCCTTATTGCCAATTTCGGCTCTTAATAGAAAAAGTGAGTGTTTAACGTATCAAAATTGTTTTTTTTTGTTTTTTTTTTTATCGTTTCTTTTTTAAAGATTGAAGTTTCGTATATTGTCTATTAAGTCGTTTTAATTTCTATTCACTAGAGTTAGTATTATTCTTTAAATTGTAAGTCTGCATTTTAGATTACACTAAAAGAGCTGATGTCCGATTTCACGAATCATCAATCTTAAAGTAGTATTACATGTGGTACTGCGATAATTGCAGCATTGTTACTCATGGGCTACATAAGAAATTAATGAAACTAAGCCTCTTTGATTAGTAAGGACCCCGAATAATATATGTCATATGAAAAATTGCTAATATGGAAAGAGGTTATACATATTTGAAAACTAGGTATTGGGATATTTTAAAATGGATAATCAATAAATTAAATTTTTTGCTAATAAGAAATTTTGAAACCGATCTATTATTATTACAAACTATAGCAATTAATATATTCAAGTATATATCCAACTAACATATCCAACTACGTAATGTATCCAAGTAATTTGCTCAAAACCAGATTATATGGTGCAGGACCCTTAAAGACAACAATAAAATAGCTATTTTTAAAAGCTAATAATTTATGATACAGAAAGATACAGTACCGGACAGTAAAATATATCCCCCAGACTATATTTTTGTTAGGAAATTTTTTTTTTTATTCTTTGTTTTAAAAAATTTATAAGTTTATATGAGTTCAAAAAATTGGTATTTAATATAAAAAAAAAACATATATATTTTTTAACCAATCAGAATCAATTACACAAAATTAGCCAATCAGACTTGATTATGTAAGCACCAAAATTGGCACCTATATGGGCACTTTTCAATAGAAAGAGAGAAGATCATCTTTTTGACCAACAAATTTTTATTACTTTCATTGAAGATATCTTTGCAAGTTTTTGACCAAATTCAATAAGGTAAAAATTTTTTGATCAAAAAGAAGATCTTTCTTTTTATTGAAAAGTATCCATATATATAGATTGAATGTTTTTTATTGCCTTATACTGTACAAAAAAAAAAAGCTACAATTTAAGCTAAATTTAATTTACAGTACTACAAAATAGCAATCTTTATTTTTTTAAAAAAATTATTTGTTATTAAGTTATTAAAGTTTAAAAATTTTTTGTTTTATATAAATGATATTTTTTTTTAAACTTGTACTAGTTGTATAAGGGTAGTACAGAATTATACTTTATATATTTTAGCAAAAATCCTAAAATTTAGAAAACAAAAAAACAGTTTTTGCAATTATCTTAGCATTCAATAGTTTAATTTAAAGAAACTTATTTAAAAAAAAAAGCTCTTAGTAAAGTATATTTAAAAAAAAAAGCTTATTCAATTCTAATTACTAAATTAAAACTTATTTAAATAAATATAACTTTGATAGTTTTAGCAAATAAGTTGAAATTGGACAAAATCCAGTTATAACCTATATAAAAGATATTTAAGTTCGTTGCATACAAGTACAGTAAACTGCCGTATAAACAGCCCCCCCACATATCAGACCCCCCCTCATTTTTACTAATAATTTTCTTTTTTTTACTAATTAATTTTTTTGGTGGAATGTACCAGACCCGGGCTGTTTATACGGCAGTTTACGGTACTTCATATTTATTATTAACTATATATTGTATATAGTAACTTTTATATAAGAAACTATATTACTCGGTATATAAAATCTATATGTATTTTTTATTTTTAGCATTAAATTTAAAAAATAAATTTTCTTTTAGTATTGTAAAAGTTTTTATTAAATTTAAGGGTAGGGGTATGTAGATCATTTTTCATATGATCTACATGGTATTACAAATTTTTATATAGGAAATAAAAATTCGTCACAAGCAAAACTTTTTAATACTCTAACGAATTTTTACCAAAATTTTATCACATGTAGATAAGAACTTTCTATTTATAGTAATAATAATTTCGAAACTTGTTTTATTTGAGAAAATTACACTTGGTATATTACCAATTTTTCTGAGAAGCCCATATGTTTTTATTGGGTTATACAAAGTAGACAGATCTTCTGTTCGGATTCCAGAACAAATCATTACCCAATCAGATTCGAGTTTTTATATATCGAATATACGTACTAAAAACCACGTAGCCGTAAGGGGGCATCCATAAATTATGTTATGTACCCCCTCATAGTAGCGCTCTACTATATAAAAAAATTTTTCAAAATCCATATGTTTATCATATTAAACGTCACGTCATATACGTCACGTCAAAATATATAAAATTTTAAAAAACTTGACTATATTGTGACACAATGATCCGATTTGGATGATTTAGGTACCATTCGATTCATCTCAGTGAGACGAATCCAATAATACCAAAATCATTTCATTTGAATTACTGGATCAATGGTTATTCACAAAAAACTATTAATTTTATAGTCATTTTATAAGAAAACATAATAACCAATAGTATTTGGCCAATAACTTTTGATCCAGTGATCCAAATGAAATGAAATTGGTACCATTCAACTCATCTCACCGAGACGAATCGAATAGTACCAAAATCATTAAATTTGAACCACTGAATCAGTTTTAGACGATTTTTTCTAAAAAAATTGCGTTATATTTTTTTGACGCCCCCTACTTAAGAGAAAAACTGTTATATTTTGTCAGACCCCTCCCCCCTCTTGTATAATGTTATTTCTGGATGCCCTCTAATAAAAAAGTAAAGAAAAAATGTTTTCATTTCTGCTTATAATAAGAGCGTTAGATATTTTTATTTCTAAATTTTTTTTTTTTTACATATAAAAAAAACTTCACGTTTCTTGAATCTTAACCTTAGATCAGGGGAAAATCATTAGCAGATGCATTTGTGAGAACACACGCTAAACCTCTTGAGATCTTCCGGCTATAACCTTTATCTGTGAGAAAATGCATTTGCAGAGGCACTTTGTAAAAGCACTATACTAATTTCCCTATCAGATGGAAAAGCATTTGTAGCTGTGTAGTACTTTGCACTAAATCTTCCTCAATCACAACTGTGGATTAGGAGGAAAAGCATTTGCAATGCACCTTACAAAACACCACGTTGACCTTTTGGGTAAATAACTTTAGATCAGGAAAAGGAAAGCTTTGCAGGTACGTTTGCAAGAATACTACATAATTTTCTTTAAATATTTCCGGAAATAATAACCTTTAAGAATGTTAGTAGGCGCACTTTACAAGAATGTCTTTGAATTTTTTAGGCCGATTCTATTAAGTTTATGATTTCAGAGAATAAGAATCAGATACGCAATTTAATAAGATCGAGTAACTAATATATATTACATTAACAGATAGACTAAATATCGTAAGTCATAAAATTTCAATTCCTATTCTTTGGCGCTCAAACAAAGCCTTTATTTATTTCTAATTATTTTTCGACAAAATTTTGTTTTTAACAAATTGAATTAAATTTCAATTCCTATTCTTTGGCAAGATTAATATTTGTTCAAACGAAGCTTTTATTTATTTCTAATAATTTTTCGTTTCTTGTTGAAGACGAAAAATTCGGTTTTAAAAAATTGAATTTAAATTTAATTCCTATATTCATTTCATCCAGACGAAGCCTTTATTCACTTCTAATTATTTTTCGTTTCATGTCGAAGATGAAAAATTCGGTTTTAAAAAATTGAATTAAATTTCAATTTCTATTCTTTGGCAAGATTTATTTTCGTTCAAACAGAGTCTTCATTCATTTCTAATCATTTTTTATTTCTTGTCGAATTTAGTTTTAAAAGATTGTATAACACTTCAATTCCTATTCTTTGACAAGATCCATATTTGTTCAAATGAAGGCATTTATTCATTCTTAATTATTTTTCGTTTTTTGTTGAAGACGAAAAATTTGGTTTTAAAAAATTAAACTAAATTTCGATTCCAATTCTTTGGGCAAGTTCCATTTTCATTCAAACGAAGGCATTTATTTATTTATAATTATTTTTTTGAGATGAAAAATTTATTTTTAAAAAATTTAGAATAACTTGATTCATGATAATATTTAACTTTTTTAATAGCGTCACCTGTTCGAGTAATATATTTGCTATAAAAATCTAATTTATACAGTGCGAGACACCTAAAGGCTTCACAAACTTTAAAAGCTAATAATATTCAATATAAAAACAATATCATAAAAAATAGGCATCTATTTTGTAATTTAGCTAATTTACTACAACTTACAACTTTAACTTTTTAAAAATCATTGTATATTGTTTCAATTAATGAGTTTAAAAGTACAGTATAGTATTTTTATATGATGCGTAAAAATTAAAAATGGGACAAATCACATGTTTTAGCTTTCTGCTATTGGCTAATTTTAAAATTAATTTTTAATTAATTTTAAAATATTTTTTAAAATTAATTATTAGCCAATCAAAATGCAAGGATTCACAAAGACATCATCAAATTTTACTATGAAATTTTTGAAAATAGGACAAATTTCATAATTTTTGCCTTTAGGTGTCCCACACTATATTTGATTCCTTTTACATTTCTTGTTAAGGTTTATTGGTTGACATGAATAGTTTTTTCCATAAATTTTCGTATGTATTCGTCAAAAATTTAAAATCATTGACATTATTGTATGACAATCGTAAAATGATCATTATAATACAAAATAGCTTTTATTAATTATTTTATTATACCGAATCAATATTTATCGAATTCGGCCGAAACATCATTCGGTCAATTTTTATCAGGTGTTCCAGGAATTATGAAAATAGCAGTAATATACAATTACCCATACTAGTAAAATAGTCTTTGTAATTGGGTAATTAGAATGCTTTATCATTTTTATATTACCATAACGAACCTGCCTTCAAGCTTCAAGATATTGTGCCAAAGACAAGCTTTTTCTATTTAATCAATGTAGAATTGTTTCATGAAACTGTTTCTTAAAGTTCAAAACATTTACAAAATGAAATGTTTTAGCCTAACCTACAACACTACAAATCCAGAACATTTTCCAGATGAAACAGTTCGCTAAACATAACTGAAACATTCATTGGGAAAATAAATATAGTGCAGATCTGCAAAGATCTGCACTATATTTATTTTTCCAATACTATTTGAAAATTAATAAAATGAATTAAAAAATTGGATCTTATGTGCCATTTTTTTAATATATCTCAAATAATTTTCATAAAGTCATTTTATAGACTTCCTTTACAATTTTGAAATTTATATATTTATATTAGTGAACCTACTAATACAATGAGCTCTCAACTAAAACCTAAATCAAAAAATGGTATTTAAAGGTGTATTGTATTGCTCAAATGCCAGAAAAAAGATCCCTGATAAAAGATTCAAAAGAAGGATGTCTTGTTAGAGAAATCGATCAGCTAGAAGTTTTGCCTCTACATGAACAACCCCAAGCAGTCTTGTTTGATGCAATCACTCCATCACAAGCTGGATTTTACTATTATAAAACCAATAAAAAAGATGAGTGGATTCCTTTATTGCCTGGATATTTTATTTTTTTTAATACATCAAAAAAATTTTGGAAATTCAGTATTATAAAAGAAGGCTATACCCTTAAATTTCAATGGAGTATTTATGAAGATGATTTTAATTTTCAAAAACCAAAAGTAACTGGATCTGACTATTGTCTTTTTAATAGTAAAATAAAGGCACAATATAATTTAAATAGTAAACGATCATTACCTTATTTTCTGGGATTCAAAGATCCTGATAATGTTGCCTTCTTACAATCAGTCATTTTAAAACATTATCCTAGCATTTTTTAAAAGCAAAAGTATAACAAAAACTGAAGAATTAATGCGTAAAAATTTATTAAAGCAGAGAGAGCAATTGGGTAATAAATTTGATGAACTTATCAGAGAAACTTTAGATAATCTCATGAAGCATAATATATTACTAGAAAAAGAATGTAAAATTTTACCACCAAAAAGTACTCAAGCACTAATGCTCAGTTATCAAGGAGGTCAAACAAAAATCTACAATCTTCAACAACAAATAACTAGGCTCAAAAACAAAATAATGCAATTAGAAAGCAAATTAGAAAAAACAACTACTGGTCTTGATGAAAAGGAATTGTTAGAAAAAAGCATCGATAACCAATCTGCTCAACTTACTAATTTCTACAAAACAGTACCTTTCATTAGTACTTACACAACCTTGTCATAATTGCAATAATAATAGTCTTACCAATAAAATTTTAATATAACATCGAATGGATTCCATATAAAAAGTATAATAGAGTGCACAATATGTAATACTATCTTTGAACATACAAACAAAGAACAAGAAGTCCGATTAATAGAAGCTGTAGCAGCTTCAGGGCTTGCAGGTAGAATATCTCGCAATGCATTACAAAGTTCATTAGCTATGATAGGAATTACAAAACAAATAGGACTACCATTATCAAAAAATGTATTTTGATCCTTTTATAAACTCTGCAAAATCTAGTGCAGAAAAAGCATTGAAAAGATGTATCGATCATATATTATTGCAGCACAAAAATGCACTTGCTGTAGGTTTCGATTGTTCATGGTCACATGTCCAAAATGCTAACCAAGCTAGTAGAGAACTAATATATCAAGATATACTATCCAGTATATATAATAATTCATATATAAGCATTTATTTAACACATCTGCTATAATTAATTTTATTTATTTTATATTAACTAGATTATTCTCACAAGCTGGTTATTGCATTTCATGTGGTTAAAAAAACTAGATTTAAGAAAGATAAAAATTGGAACTTACTAAGACAATTTATTAAGAAAATTTTGATAAAACCTCAAGACAAATGGAACATGCTATATTGATAGAAGTATTGAACAAAATTACTTTATTATTAGAAGAAGCCAAATTATATCTAGAAATATATATCAATGGTAATTTAGATTCGAATAAGACTCTCGCAGGTGTACCCATTGTAACTAAAATTTATGCTGTCCTAAAACATTTAACGCGAAATATTAGAAACTCTATACACAGTAAATATATATATAAATATTGTTTTCTTTTTTTTTTGTAAAACTAATTTATATTAATAATTAGTTATTTTTACTAGGAACCGGGAACCGGTATGAGTCTGGAGCATTAAATTTATAATTTATATTGTAAAATCGAAAATAAAAATATAAATAATTTATAGTAATCAAATTTATTAAATAAGTACAGAATCTTATTTATAAAGTTTCAAAATTTAAAATTTTGAAGTTTTTTGCAGATTTTTTGCTATAAATTTGTACAAATACTGTATTTAAAAAGTATAATTTGCAATAATCTTTAAAATAATAATTATTTATTTGCTAATAAAAAAACAAAAAGAAAAACAATAAACAAAAAATGATAAATAAATAAATAAAATAAATGTATTTTTTTT
>QKWP01002291.1:0-65215 GCA_003550325.1 Gigaspora rosea
TTTCATTTGCCTCTCTTCTGGGAATCCTAGAAAGTGATGTTAACCAGATAATTAACTTCGAACGACCTAAATATTTATCTATTAAAATAGAATTAAATATTATATTAATTGTAATATAGACTAATATTAAAAAAATTTTAGAATATAACCACTAGAGCAATTTTACTATATAAGTACTATACGTACTGTACGTACTGTACGTACTGTACGTACTGTACGTACTGTAAGCTAAAAAAATTTGGACATCATATAAATGGCACATCACTAATCGTAACACATGAAAAAATAACAAGAAGAAATCATTTCATGATCATATGAGTTTGCCGGATAACATTATGTTACGATTTTTTTAATTTTTACTTTTTGTCTGTCAATATAATATATATTAAGTATCAACCATTATGTATGAAAATTCTATATTTATATAGAATTATGCACTTAATTCTTTTTAACAAAAAAATATTTGAAATCGTCCAGATCATTATGCAGTGCTCATAATTAACTATATTTACCGGATTACGTAGTGGTACGATAAATCATTCCTAACATTAAGTCGGATTAAATTTAGCTGTTGGGGAAATTGTCTCTCCGTATCCAACGTTAATCGTAACCATAAATTGGGTCTGCTTAGTTGTCAAGGAAATGATTATTATAAAAATTAATTTCACAAACCAAAAATCGTTGATAAGGAAACAGCATTTTATAGATTTACAAATAATAGGAACTACATCTGTGCATGAATTTGCATTGTGAAACTCGGAAAAACCGGCCCGTGGAACGTTCGATCCTAGGAAAATATATTTTCCCGAAATTTTGAGAGTAAAAGTACATACGTCATACATAAAATATATCTTGCTTTAAACATATATAAATATACGTTATCGCTATAACTTCCTCTCCATCAAAGAAAATACACAAGCAATTGTTATAATTTCATCATCAAAGAAAATATATTCCTCTCCATCAAAGAAAAATGGCATACATTGAAATTTTTGGTTTATTACTTTTTGTTGCATTTATATTTCATTTAATTAAGCGACCTCGAATAGGCTTGGTAAACTTAATCTCACTTTATGTAAAGATTATTATTATCATTATTTTTTTTTGTAACGAAAATTTATCTTTGATAGAATGAGCCACCACTAGTACCATATAAGTATCCGATTATTGGGTATACATATTCTCTTCTAAATGACTCTGAAAAATTTCTGAAAGAGTGTAAGGAAAAGGTAAAATGCAATTATCAACTTAATATTTCTTGGATTCGACATATAATAATAATAACATCTGCTTTTTTCATAAAGTATGGTGAACCATTTAGTTTATACGTCTTTGGAAGTGTAAGAACTTTTACAGGTGCTGATAGCACCCCCGAAGTCTTAAGGCATTCTGTTGTTTTTGATTTTAACGTGGGAGTCAATAAGGTATGCATGCACATACATGTTGTTACTATGCTTTCACTGGCTGAAATTAAGTAGTAATTTCAGTCAGTGCAACAACTTTAGTCACAAAAAAATATATTATAGCATAAACAAATACATAAATATATATTTATTTCAATATATCATAACAGATATTTCCAGTTACTGATGTTTTCAAACAATACCTTAAAGACCACTCAATCTCACATTTGGCCCGAGTGGTTCATGAACAAGTCAGTGGTAAAATTAGTGTTTACACATCGAGAATGCAAAAAGAACTTTTATCTGGAATTGAAAATTTTATTGGAGATTGTAAAGGTATTTGTTAATTATTTTATTATACCTTTATTGTATCTTTATTATGTTTTTATTATTTAAAACTATTATCTAGTCACTATCTAAAGTGTATAAATTATTTTCAGAACCAAAGACTATCAGAAATCTTCGAGAAGTGGCAGCAAAAATAATTGCCAAACCAGTTGCTAATGTTATGCTTGGTGAAGTAAGTTCTTACAATATAGCAATATAATATAAATATACCATTTTAATTTATAATAATACTTCTAATTTATTCTTAAAAATAAAGGAAGGTGCAAAATTTGAAGATATTATAGTTTCATTTACAATAGTAGAGAGCGAATTGCATAAGATGAGATTTGCTCCACAATTTTTATTATACATCCATCCCTCACTTTATAAATTTTTTGCCTTGTATGATGATCGGCCAATAACATTTTATTTGTTACTTTAATTTATGAATTTGTTATTTAAAAAGCTTTATTTTTTCCTTAATAGGCTACCACTGAAATTTGGATGGAATCCAATAACACAACACAGAGATCTTTTTGCTCAACGTTGTAAACCAATTATTGAAGAACGCATCCGCCAAAGAAAAGAACTTGGTGAAAAATATATTCAACAAGTATGTGTCTTTTTTAATTCTAACATTCTTTAAAAAAATATAATCTAATATTATTATTATTATTTTTTTTTTAATAAATAGGAAGATTTACTCGATTTTTACATAAGTGAATTCGGAGCAGATGTTGTTGATGATAAACTTTTGAATAATTTATTTGGAGTATTATATATGATAGTTTTTGCTTCGATTAGTACAACCTCCAGAGCTCTTTCATTTGCCCTATTTGGTAATTTAATTTATTCTATTTTATTCTACTCTTTTATATTTAATTGATAGATTTTAACCTTGAGAGTTAATTTGAAATATTAGATTATGGTGGAAGACCTGAATTATGGAATGAACTTTATGAAGAACAATTAAAGATTCATAATGAATCCAATGGTTATTTGAGTACTGAAGATGTTAATAAAATGGTAAAATTGGACTGCTTTTTAAAAGAATCTTTTAGATATTCTACAGATATAGGTAATTACACTTAAACATTTGATTTGTTTATATTCAATAAAATTATAATGTACAAAATATTAATTCTTTTATTTTGTTTCTTTTATTAATAAATTAGCTAATTTACCACACACTGTGATTGGTGATTCATATACATTTAGCAACGGAACTACTATACCTAAAGGTAGATTTATTTTTACATTATTATTAATAAATTTATTTTATTTTTATATTAATTTTGACCTTTAATATTTTTATAGGTCGTGATGCTTATCTTTATATGAAAGATACAGCCTTCAATAATAAATTCTATGGAGAAACATCAAGTAACTTTCAACCAAAACGGCACATAACTTCATATTCTAATGGCAAAACTGTTCACTCACCAGCTACAAAAGTTGATAGATCTTTTATAACTTTTGGAGGCGGTAAACATGCATGTCCTGGTAGATTTTTTGCAGTTAATGAAATCAAAATGGGTTTACACAAATTGATTTTAAAATATAATATTAGAACTGAAAATGGTAAAATTATTTCTCCAACAAGAATATCTTCTAGTCATTTCCATCTAATTCTGGATTAGTTTTTGAAAATCGTAATAATTAATAATTTGTTCATGTAAGCTGATTTAACTTTTGTCTTGACAATAATGTGCATGTATTATAGTTAAAGTAGTATCAAGATTTTGCATTAAGTTCTTTACTATTTGCTCATTTTTTCTTTTGTTTATGTTTTAAAGTCTTTTCATTTTGAATTTTTATTCTCATTATTAGCATTTTATTAGTTCATCTGCATATAATATTTTAGCATGGTTTTATGATATCTTTTAGATAAAATTACTTTCTATTAAAGTTTAGAGGTGTCTTTTAATAAAGCAATTGTATATCTATTAATTAGCATTATGGTATATTAAACTTTAAAAATATATAACTATTAATTTACTTGTGCTTTAACAATCATTATTGTGCTTTTCAAATTACAAAATTTTATGCTATGGGAATCGGGAATTATTCAAGGTAACTATTAAAAATTAATTAGTCTATTACTGTAACCATTTAAAGTTTAATGCTGTGTTTTCGAATTTCAAACAAAAATATCTCAATAACAGCCTCATGGTCAGACATTCGTTTGATTGGCTAATGTAAATCAATTGCCCGGGTAACTACCGGGTAACTTATTTATACACTTTAAAGTACTTTTTGATAATGTAACGTTTCACTAATAAAAAATCACCACAAAAGCCACTCCCAAGCTTTAAACGAACGTTAATATTCACCGTGCAAAAGAATCTCAAAAAGATCACACTTCTTGTAAACTTTACTTAGAAGACAAAATATATCGCCGTCTATTGGGCGTGTGAAATTATGCAGTAGAGTGAAGGTAACTGGAGACGTTTTTCATATAAACCTATTTTATTACGTTAGATTTAAATAAACTTTTATTTACAACTGTTTAATTTGAATAGGTACAGGCTCTTAGTAGTAGAAGCTCCGGGCTTAATGCTTAAATTTGTCCGTTCTTGTAGTGTGTTTGGATTTGTTAGCCGTTAATTAATAGTTAAATTTTGGTTTATATTCTTGTATAGATTCTTTAATGAGTTTGGGTTTATTAGTAATAAATATCACATTTACCCACTTTACATGTACCTATCTATTCTCTTTCTCTAAAACTAAATAATAAATTCTTTTGCGTATATTTATTAGTTTGTAAGTTTCGCGAGGTTTTTTTCGTTTTCTAGTACTGTAGTATAATTAAAAATTATGTATTTTGATTGGTTAATGATCACGGGAAATCACGGGTAGATCTACAAAAATTAACCAATCATACGAATGTCTGCCCATGAATAACAGCCTGGTTATCATAAATGATTAGGTCATTTCAAATTTTAATAATTTTGTAATTATTGATTAAACAGGCTATTATATTCATTTATTCAAATTTATAAGTGCTCTTATTGCACATAATAATTAAACATGTAATACAGTATAACAATTCTTCCGGGATTAAATTCTTTGCAGTGATAACTTAATTATTCACGTATATTTTAGCACTTACATATGCTTTTTAACTATAAACTTTAATAAAAAGCTTTTTAAAAAAATATCTCAAAAGTCTAAATACCGGTAGTCCAAACTCAGTTATAATACTTATTAATTTCTACCTGTTGCTATAAATTTACTGAGCAAATTGTCTTAAAATAACACATAGATTTAAGTAAATTTTTAAAAAATTAGTTGAAAAGATTTATTATTTGTAATGGATATTTTGATACATAATGAGAAATGTAGTAATTAAATAAACTAAAAATTATTGTTGTGTTTGGGTCCTATATATATGGGCGGATTTGACTGTGATAATCCGAGAAATGATCTACATATATATTGATATATAAACAATTTACTGCATGTGATCGATGTGATATTTGTTGTAATTAATTCTAATTGCACATTACTAAATAAGGGGGATGGCTAAAGCAAGGTGCGTTCATATGTTTTTTGATTATTTAATTAAAATTAGTGTAAGGGTTAGTTAGGGGTTAGGGTTAGGGCAGATTTGACTGTGATAATCTGAGAAATGATCTACATATATTTTGACATATAAACAATTTACTGCATGTGATCGATGTGATATTTGTTGTGATTAATTCTGATTGCACATCCTTATAATAAGGCAGAATGGGGGATAACGGTGCCAAATAATCCTTTTTCATGATGGTTGTGCTGATTATTATATTGGTAACGGGGTGGCGTTTTTGCTTTGCGATGCACTTACGTAATATTCATGCATATGTGTGCATATTATATGAATATTAAGTATACAGGATTCGTACATTTGTATGTACTGTATTCTATTTTTTCTCACAAATTTTATTTTAAAATAAGATGTTAATACTTGCAATCATGATTAACGTAACAAGAAAAGATTCTACGGCAATACCCGTGAATCCTGTTATTGATCATCGCGACAAGTTTTTTTTTCGAGTCGACGTGAGGTCGACGGATCGAAAAGATGCCAAGCAGGGGAAGGTGCCCCTGAAACCAATGATGGAAGCCAGTCCGAACTGGTTTGATCAAGCTCAAAGCCGAATTGATGCAACCAACTTCAGGTGAGTATGAATTTAATGTCCTGCCTTAAATGGCAATCACTAACCCGATAAGGATCGCTGTGATAATAAAAGCAAGTCAGAGGTGCAGACCACAATTCGCAATATGAATTGCTATTTTCGGAAGCTTATCCCGTATCAGTTTAATTATGCATAACGACAAACTACAGTTAAATGTAATAAGTGCATTCATCAAATAAAACTTAACTCCGGCATATTAGTCCGGACTAATCCAACTTTTGGAACATGCGTGCAATACTTTTCAATATATGTTGTGCATTGGGATAATCATTCACGATTAATATGGTGAGTAGGCTCCGCTAATAAGTTGCATGTGTACAAGATTTTTTCATATATGTTAGTTGATCGTGATACTCAGTAGGTGCTCGCGCATGATATTTTATCCGTAAATGTAGTTATGAAAAAACTTATTTAAAACCAATTTTGCCTGACCAGTCGTTTCTGGTGATCCCTGATTAGTTATCTTTTCGATCTGTTGACTTCTGTCAACTGACAAAAAAAAAGATTTGTAACAGACCACCAGGGTGAAAATGAAGTTTAATTCTTTTCACTTTAACGATGGTTTTCAAGAGAATGTGTGTATAATTAACCATAATCATTTAATCATTCAATAAATACCAGGGTGAGTACGAAGTTTAATTTTGTTCACTTTAACGATTGTGTTTTAGAAAAATGTATGATTAACTATAATCATTTAATCATTCAATAAATTACCAGAATGAATATGAAATTTAATTCTGTTCAAATGTATGATTAACCGTAAACATTTAATCATTCAATAAAATTACCAGGACGAGTATTATGTTTAATTCGGTTCACTTTAACGTGATTGTGTTTCAAGAGAATCATCTAATCACTCAATAAATCATCAGGGTGAGTATGAAGTTTAATTCTGTTCACTTTGATGATTGTGTTTTAAGACGATGTATTATTAGCCATAATCCATTTAATCGTTCAATAAATTACCAGGGTGAGTATGAAGTTTAATTCTTTCCACTTTAACAATTGCATTCTATGTGCAATTAACGATGATCATTTAATCGTCCAATAAATTACTAGCATGAGTATAAAGCTTAATTTTTTTCGGTATATCTATGCTCACTAAAAATTATTGCAAAATCGCGCAACCGGACAACAACCAAGTAATTGCTCAATTATTATTGCTCGATTAGCTACTTTATTGCTATATACGAAAAAACATATGGGAATAGGTTCGCTATCCAAAAAAACTCTAGATTAATACTTGAAACTCAATACCTAATAGTCTATGAAAACTTATCTGAACCTGTACCAATCATTCTCTCAACCTATCAGACACATTAACTACTGACCCTTCAGTCCCCAAATTTCCTAAACCCAAAGGTCCCACCACACCCTGCCTACAACATGAAACCGCAACATAAGCAAGATAACTAACATACGTATATAGCTAAAAAGAGAATCGGGACGTCATCTTGTGTATCTCTTTCAGGTACTTGCACTGACACTGCAGCTGTGGACCCTAACTGTCCATTAATAAGGTCCTTGCACTGCCACTGCAGCTGCGGAGCCTAACTATTCACTAATAAGGTCCTTGCACTGCCACTGCAGCCGCGGAGCCTAAATTCATTAATAAGGTCCTTACACTGCCACTGCAGCCGTGATTCTAACTTACCATTAATAAGGTCCTTGCACTGCCACTGCAGCCGCGGAGCCTAACTGCTCATTTTTAAGGTCCTTGCACTGTCACTGCAACCGCGGAGCCTTCTATTCACTAATAAGGTCCTTGCTGCTACTGCAGCCGCGGATCCTAACTGTCCATTAATAAGGGTCGCTGCACTGCCCCTGCAGCCGTGGAGCCCAAAAATTGCTACTGATGGTCCTTGCACTGCCATGCAGCAATAAAATCCAAAAAAACATACTACAATATCTACTGTAGCTGTGACTGATACTAATAATACTTGCAAGCCACTTAAAATAGGGGGCGGGAGATAGAGCCAAGGCGAGCGATAGCAAAACCAAAGGTAACTTCTTCAATTCCGAAACAACAAACCCTTATAACTTCATTCCTTAACATCCGCATGCCCATAGCCACCATTCATACACTTAGCCCTACTTCAATATATCCTCTTTACCAATATTCGTCGAAACCTAAATTTGCTAAAATCATACGATACTACAACAAAAACAACAAACAAACCCACCCTTAAACAAGAAGCCTCAATCAAAACACAAACTATAAAAAAAAAATCTACATGATCCGCAATAAAATCAGCTGATCTCGCAATAATGACTGCTCCGTCACTTTGTTGACGAGCTTATCGGTGATTGCAGTGATTGTATGTCTGTGCAGAGATCTACAAATTTGATTATTCAATAAATTACCAGCGTGAGTATGAAGTTTAATTCATTTCACTGTAACAATTGTGTTTCAGGACAATGTATAATTAATCATAATCATTTAATTGTTCAATAAATTACCATGCATTAATTTAAATTGACTACCCTTAACCCGTGCCGGAGGCACGGGCTAATATGCTAGTTACTAAATAAGGGGGATGGCTAAAGCCAGGTGCGTTCATATGTTTTTTGATTATTTAATTAAAATTAGTGTAAGGGTTAGTTAGTGGTTAGAGTTAGGGCTTGGCTTATATGTAAAATTGTCTTCCCGACATTTTTTATTAATGCTTCTAGACAGGTTTAGACACTCGTTTTTTGTATTTTTGGCATTTTTCACTTTTTTTCTTTGTTTTTGTCTCATCGAGCTGATCTGTAAGATCAAATTTTACGATTTGAATGGCTTTCTATTATGTGAACGCACCTGGCTTTAGACAACTCCCAAAACTGTATAATTTATCTTAAATACTAAAATTTAATTGGCTATGTCATTTAGGGAGGTTAGTGTAATATAAATGTTATTCAAAAAAACGTGCATTTGCAGAATATAGAATGTGTATTTAGCACTAATAACATTTTATAGAATAGAAAAAACATGCATTTAGAGAGGTATTGCATTTATGGAGGTTGCATTTATGGAGGTCCAACTGCATTTAGCAATTATACCAATATTTTATTAAGTGCTATCAAACTGCTTTGTTATACTAGCTATTCAAGAAATAAATTTTTTTATCCTAATTTACAAATATTGACTAACCCAGGAGTATCTATGTTTAATCTGCCATAGTAAAATTTGTCTCAATATAAACTATATTTGCATGACCTAGTTAATATTTCACTAAAAGAAATCTATATTCAAATATATTATAATTGGCTTTTTTAATCCTTCTTTTTCTAGCTTCCTGAGTAGAATGATAGGATTCTACTAATAAAAAAAACAAACCAAAATATAGAAATAAAAATAAAAATAAAAATAAAAATAACCTCTACTACCTAAATAAAAACCAAATTCAAATAAAACAAGTATAAAAAAAAGAAAAAAAGGCAAAAAAAAAGAATATAATAGCGCTATTATCATCTGTACTCAACTATAAAATTAAAATAGTACTGCAAACTCTATCAAAGTATTTTAAATATAAAAAAAATATATATGCTTAATAGAATGTTTTAGAAAAATTTTATCACTTGTACCCTTTAGATCCCTGATATTTATATATATATATATATATATTTAGTAATTTATAATGACTATAGTTGTTATTTATTTTCTACTGATACAACTCGACTACTCCTGGCTTTTTGCTTTTTGCAACACCCAGAAGCAACCATCTTACCAACTGCCGCAGTGGCCAGAAATCTTCGCAGCCAATTTTCAGACTGCTGCACTATAAGTTCATGTAGTATCTTGTAATATCCAGACTTAGACATCACATTGCATCTCGTGACTTTGGTTATTCCAAATTGGAGTTCTGGCACAGCCCTCGTCACTATGACTTTGATTGTAGATCACTACCCATTCTAGGAATTAAGTCCATCAATTGATATTTTGGGTCCCTGTATTCTGCAGTGTTGCAGTTCTCTAATTTAGTCTAGCCCAGCTGGCTTTCTTAGAATTGCTGCCACTTGAATTTGAACTAGCAATCTTGCGATTTGCAACCTATTGGACCCAAGGTCAGATCCCTGATATATTAATTATTGTTTATTTTATAAACAGTACTAAAATTTATTTATAATATTAATTCTAATTAGATAGGTGCTTCCCAATTAGAAAGGCTGATCTTTTATATATAGAAAGTAAGCTGGATACTAGCTGGATTGTCTACTTTTTGCTAAAATTTTAAAAAGTCCAAAGGGCAAGTAATATTGCTTATATCAAATCTAAAAGAAAGTGCATCTAAAAAACTCATTTTTTGTTGTTCTCTATTGTTTTTTACAGATTATTTTTTATCAATAGAAAACCTTTTTAATTTCTACAAAATTTCTTATATGAACACTTTCTTTTGCTAGTTATCTTGTAAAATAACTTTCAGATTGCATGTTGAATACAAAGGAGTTCTCAGTATAGTAGTTAACTTTAATTTTAATTTATTTTTTCTATTTTAAGCAGTCTTACTAGTACTTTATTAATATACTAATATATAACAAAACAAAAGCTTAATAATATATTTGTTTATTACTAATTTGTTAGTCTAACAGATCTGGTTGCTGTCTATAGTTCAGGTGCCCAAATGCAACAGATTTCAAAATCAAACACATATAGAAAATTTAAACCAAATATTTCTTTTATCAAAAATCACATATTTCTCAATTTTTTAAATAAAAATGCTTTTATGCACTAGCAAAAAGCTTTTCTTGAATGATTGGAAGATTTAAAAAACAAAGAACCCAGTTATTATCAAATTATATAAAATAGTGCAATTAAGTTATTTATTTACTAATATTAAACCAATTTGTCCAAACTATACTATTATTTAATCTTAACACTAACTCTAATATTAAACCAATTGGCCCAAACAATGCTATTATCTAACTCTAATGCTAATCCTAATTAGACTAAGTACTTATCATATTATATAATGTTCATAAAAATATTACTAGGTTTCTAGCTTTTCTATATTTATAATAACAAATTACTTACCAATAGGTAACTAATGTTTTTTTATTAAAAGTCAATTATTAAAAGATATTTATTTTTTTTGCAATAAAAATCCTATTTCTTATAATTCTATTATAATTCTAGTATAAATACAATTAAATCTATTTGAAGGTAGTGTTATATATTGGACATGTCCAAACTATATTTTTTGTCCAATGATTAACCAAAACTGTTCAAGCCTATGTTCAAAGTTTAAATAATTAATAAATTAACTTAATAAATATATAATTATATATTTTTTTAGGTGCAGGATTCATTTTAAAAATTAAAATAGATTATTTTAATAACATTTTAAGTAATTTTAATTTGAAAAAGTATCCAAAATGTTCACAAAATGTCCAATGTACAATAGTGTTTAAAAAAATAGCAAAATAAGAATTATATAAAATTCTATTAATAATAGAAACCTATATTGATTAATACTAATTTGAAAAACAAAAAAATCTTATTATAGTATAAAAAAAATTATATTAATTAAAACTTTAGTATATATAAATATAATTCAAATTATCATTAATGTAAATGCATTTTTGTTTTATTTGCTATGACCTTGTGATGTTCTTGAGGTTCTTTGTCTTTTTAGAAATGAATATACTATATCATTAGATGATCATTATTAACTTTTCTTATCTCTATTTTGTTCAAGATCAAACTTGATTTCTTTAAACTTTTCTATAGTATATTACTATAGTTGTCAAAATTGTAAATGCAAAGAGAAAGTTTTTTCTTTCTATAGTAGTTGAATATAATTCTATTAAAATCTTATTATTGAATAATGTATAGACCTGGAATATAAAATTTACCCTTTTTATATATAATTAATTTGAAAGACATTTCTATTTAATAAAAATATTTAGAAAGTTAAAAAAATAGCATTAAGGAAAATGTTAAGTAAAGAATTATTATAAATACCATAGATAAGAATTGAAAAAATATTATTTTTTCAATTAGTTGATAGTTATATTCATTTTGAAATTTTTAATAAAATTTTCTTCTTGGCTATTCCTATTTCATTTATATATCTAACAGCTTTCTTTAATTCATTTTTATTTTTGTGCTAACTCACTAACTTTCCTATATAAGAATTTAAACTTATCAGATCCCAATTAAATGGTTGTTTAAAAATCTCGCATTTAGGCACAATTAAAATAAATACTAGCCTTGTTGATTATTCAAATTCAACCAATGTTATAATTGTGATTAGGTTCATAATTAACATTTCTTTTTTCAGACTTGTCACCTCTAAATAGTTTAGCATTTAATAGATTAAATCTTTTTTTTTTTTTTTGTGTCAAAGTTCCCGCTTTGGGTGAGAGTTTATTTAATCAAGCCTGTGGATCAAGAGCACCTCTTTGGGCGCACCCACAATTGAATTACATTGAATGAGAGTACAACTAGCCACACGTACAACTTTTGGTTGTCTAATTTAAGTAGTCCGCCCAAAGGTTCTACACTAGTTGCCATACCTACAACCCGACTAGGGGATTGCCTATTTAAACCCTCTGGTCCAAGCTTCGCATGTCAATCCTACTTGTGATCACTGGTACAGCCCTCCGATACATTAGTCAGTCGAAGACAGTCCCGGATGCTACCTACATTCCCTTAGGACTAATTTATCCTCGCGGGTAAACTTGGTAGAGCAGTCCCTGTCCCACACAGGTATTACCTACACTTCGGTAACTTACGCACTCACCGAGGCAAGCAACTTGCAGTCAGGGGATACCCAACCGCTACCATTACCTACTTCTGCCCTTATAAGGTTCGCTCCAACCCCGGTACCCACCATCACTTTCCTACTGGTCCTTCACCGTTTTCCCAGACTTCCAATCCAGTTGGCCCGGAAGGGTTGATCTACCCGGCATTAGGTGCCATTATGGTTTTTCTCCCCTTGGTCCCCAATTCCTCAACATGGGTCCTTTTCCTCCGGTGCAACTCCAGCAGCCAGGTTGGTAGACCTTGTCCCCAAGGACAACGTCTGGTTCCCCAGTTTCGGTCCAATATTCTAGTTTTGGTTAGCACCGTCAAAGATCAGTGCTACCTCCTTACTCGGGACTTGCCAAATGGGTTTCTGTTTCTCCGGTTCCTTGGATTTGTCTGTGTCACAAGAAACAACTTCGCACGAAAGCTCCCATTCAAGATGGTAACCAAGGACTACAGATGATGTACCCAACCGATCGACAAGAAACAGTTACCGGAACACAGGTCTATTTTTTCAAAAGCATCGCCAGTGGGATTTGAACTCAAGACCTGCCACTTGGGGGTGACAACTTACCAACTTCCCTAAGTCGCCACACCTTAGATTAAATCTTAAATAGTAATTATATAAATTTTAAACATTATTTACTATTTTAAATGAATTTTATTACCAATATTTTCTATATACTTGGATAGAATTTAATCAATAACAGAGTATAGGAATATTGCTTTTAAAATTGTATTATCATCTTTAGTTCAATTGTCATACTCTTTACTATTCCATATTTTTTTTGCTTTAAGAAAAAAAAAATTAATAAAATATATATAAGAAATAATCTATTTGTAACAACCTGTTACTTAACACCCATAAGATCATTAGGGTTAGAGTTAAAATTAGAAATAGGGTTAGAGTTAGATTTAGGGTTAAAGTCAAAATTAATAAAAATTGTGAGAGGATCATCTTTTGTTAAAAGTGCAACAGGGTTACCATAGTAAAATTTTGAGTTATAAATATATTGTTACAAATAAGGTGCATAACACATTGTTACAATTAGACTAAATTAAAAATAAACCAATTTAATTAATATGACTGATTTAATATACACTTACAAGCAATTATGAATGTTCTTGATTAGTAAAAGCTGCTTCTTTTTAGTTATTGTTGAATGCTATTTCATTATATACCAGATTAACAAATATTAAAAAAAATTAGTTTAAAAGAAAAAAATATAATTAATGATAAATAATTAAAAATCAATAGATTATTTTATTTTCTACAAACCTTTCAATATATGCTTTCAATTTTGTTAATAGAAGGAAATTAAAATTATCAACTTCTAATAGTTTCAACAATTCATATTTTGTAAAATAATTATTAACAAACCCATCAATTACATCAAGGTCCAGAATCATTGAAAATAATAAATTATTGATGCCATTGATTGTAACTTTATACTATTAGTTTCAAAAATTTTCTCAATAAAATTTACATCTTTATTTGTAATATTTATTATCCATAGATTTTTTATTTTCCTAAAAATTTAAGAAGATTAAAAAAATAAACAAAAAAATATTTATAGTTACAATATATATAATATAATTTTTATATTTACAATTGATCTTGAGTTTCACTTCTACTTCATTGAATACAACTTTGGAATATAATTATTTTTTGTTGTAGCTTGACTTATAGGGGATTCTAATTTTTAATAATTCAAATAATATTTAGATTAGAAATTATCTTATCAATTAAAAAGTAATAAATCTTACTGGTAGTTTTTGCATTTGATTCATTTTGGCTTAATTTGGTCTTATTTTTATTGTTATTTGATTCAAATTCATTTTGATTGTTTATGTTTGATTTGAATTCAAATTGATTATTATTTCAATTTCATTTGATTTGTCAGATTCATTATCAACTAATTAAAAGAGTTTTTTATTTGAATCATATATTAACTATAATATAAAAAAAGATTACAAAATCTTTTTTTTATTATATTACTTTGATTCACTATTAATTGGTTTAAATGTTGAAAATATGTCATATATAAAATGTTATTTCACCTTTGTTTTTATATAATCACCATCAACATTTCTTAATACTCCAAACAGTTCAAGAATGAAGGATTTTCATAACCAATTTCACTGCTCATTTTTATTCAAATCATTGAATCACATAAAATATCCATTCCACAAAATATTTGCCTCTGCAGTAGATTATTTAGTCTATGAGAAAAAATTATTTTAAAATAAAATTTAGAATATAATTTTTTTAAAAAAAACAAACCTAAAAATTATCTCACATCAATTTTCTAAAGCTTTTTTGCTGAAAAGTTCTACTTGCAGTTCATTGTCTATTATTGCTCTAATCCACATATATGGTACTCTAAAAATAAGATCTGTGAATTTCTTTTTTTTTTTGGCACTGATTTCTTCATAATGTTTTTCCAAAGTATACCAAAAAATGATTGAAATTTATATCATGTGCCTTGTATGATTTGTAGTAATTAGTGGTTGACTCTGCAAAAATCGACATTTTTTTTTAATTACAATTCATACAGAGGTTTATCTGTCATTAAGTGAATGTGAAAATTAATTCATTGATGTTGATTTTTATACAATGATTATTGATAATTTCAAATTCATGATTCTCTTATTTGCATGTCATTTAATTTGTAAATTTTTACTATTGAAGAACTTAGGATAGGTTTGAATACATGTAGAACAAGCTTTTGTAATTAATAAAATTCAAGTTCATTAAAAAAAAAGTCAATAAAGAATAAATATTAATTTTATACCGATTGCAGTTATTCAAATTATTAATGACATTAGTCAGTAAATGTTTGACATGAATTGAAAAATGATGCAGAACAGCGATTATACAGTATTACTATCGAAAACGGGAGAGCACCAGGATAACACTGGTTTAAGCTTCTTGATAGTGAGCTGGGGTGAAAGTTGGGACGGTTCTAAATGGATGTCAAATTGGATGGGATGGTTTATAATTAATTCAGGATGAACGATGGAGGCAGACTAATAATCCTAAAAACTGCCTTATTTAAGGCCACATACATTACCCGCCAACTCATTTTTTTCAATTTTTTTTAGATCCTAATTGTGCCAACTGTTCGATTTTTGACATTTATCTTTTTTTCGTTATTCTCATCCGGTGTCACCCGATGGGGACCTTAATTTCCCGTAATTTTCTGATAGGACTGACGGAGAAAATATGACAGTTGACATTTTGATTCATTGTTGTGCGAAATGAAACATTAACCTTGCATAACCTTTGAAGTGAAAATTAAAACAAAAACTCCGACCGACCGACCCATATTTTCATTGCGTTGCCTAATCATGTAAAATCAAAATAATCAAAATAATCAGGGGTAGCGATGCATCGCACTAGTGATGATAATTGTCTTTAAATTTTATTTTTTTTTTTTTAGAAAGTTTGTATCTTTAAATAAATATCATTTTCAAATAAATAAAAATTCGTATTTGATTTCAGTTTGAAATTATTGTCAATAGAAAGCTTGCAATATTCTCAAAAAATGATTATTCTAATAAATAAAAATTTTTACAAGAAATTTTTATTTTAGTGCGTATTTAGTTTTACTTTTTACTTTAGCGATTAACATTATTTATATATATATTTTTTTTGAATCTTGTGGCTGTGCTGGCTGTGCCGAAGGTAATGTGATCTATTTTATCCAATGGGAGATGTATTTCATACGCCCAATCAGATCCCCTTATTAAAGTTACCAATTTATTACATCACCAACAGTCATTAGCGGTCAAGTTTATTTTACAGACGACATGCTCATTAATAATCACCTAACCAGCAATGTACTTTACTATACTCCGACATAAATAAACAGCATAATAATTTAACTCTTAAAAAAAAAAAAAGGAATTTTATATCGAAGAAATGGACTAGTCCGCTAACTAATTGCAAATGAATAAACATATTGACGAAATCCTTTCAATAAAATGAGTCGCATTGTGAGCGAGTCGTTAGTTTCAAATGCATTTTTATATTTCAGAGAAATATCGCAAATTTAATAGATAAATCTTATACAAATTCTATTTATAAGCTTAATAAAGAAATATACAGTGTGCATATGCATAAAAAGAGATAAATCATAAACTACATGAAATAATTATTGTTTCATAATATTAAAAAAATAATCATATAAATGTTTTTTTCCAAGTTACTTAAATATTTGATAATTAGAAGTTTCTATCAGCATGGAGGTTAAAATTATTCTTAAATTCGTTTTCGGCAGTATCGGGCAAATATTTATAAAAGAACTTCGATACATTAGGGCTCCTTGATTTGGAAACGGTGTTTATTGTTTCTTTTAAACATTTACGTAAGAAACAATCCTGAGATTCTTGTTTAATTTCGGTAAATGTGTCAATTAAAATTTTTCCAAAATTATCTAATCGAAGTTCAAAGAGATGGAAAATATCGATTATAGTATTATAATTTAATTGAAAACCTAGATTAATTAATTCATTAAGTTGCGTTTTAACGGTTTCAACATCAGGTATAATCCATCCACGAGGTTGTCGGAGAGGAAAAAGAATTAGAAGCGCTGCTTTCATTACAAAATCATTAATATCCTCATAAATTTCATGATAACCGATTTTTTCCCATAAATCTACGAGATCTTTACGAAACACAATTGATCTTGCAATTACTGTTAGATGACGGCTAGTTTCATATTCATCCTTTGATAAGTCAACGTATGTATCGTTAGATTTTCTCGGCGGTGGAAATGGTACAAATTTTTTATATAATATTAGATTCTTAATCTCCTCGTAATTTTCTTCTAAAACAGATCTTGCATTACTAATTGGAAGAAATCTTCCAGAATAAAAGAGAAAAAGTTCCATGTCGTTTCCTTTTAGGTATAAATCGTCGTTGAATAGATTAGAAGCTTCCGTTAATAAAAACAAATAAACGGTCATCGGTAAATTACTAGCCCAAGGGATTGTTTTTTGTTGTAAAGTTCTTATTTTATCTATGTCGATTTGTTCTTCACTGTGAGTGATTCTTAATTCAATAAGTCTTTGGTCGTAACTACCATAATGAATAAGAAGACGTTGTGCAAAATATCTAGAAAGAATTCCACCTTTAGCAATAATAGAACGAACGACATCAACAGAGATAAATGTAGGACCCAATTTAATAGCGTAGAATAGGCAATGAGCTTTCCCAAATTGAAAAATAATCCATTCTGCTTTTACTTGAGAATCTTTGCAAATAAAAGACCATCTTTTACAGCTTATAATCAAATTAATAGGATATTTGATATATCTAAATATATATATCATAGCTTCATTAGGTAGCTCATGTTGGAAATAATTTCTCATGATCATCTAATAATGAAGAAATTAGGTTAATAAAAATTAATTTATTTGTAAAAGTTGTATATTATTATTGTATACAGTGAAGCTCTCAAATGTGTAAATAATGAGTGTAATTTTCAAGAAACTTGACTGAAATCTATTGTTATTCGATTTAAGAGCTTCACTGTGCTGCGATCTGAGCCTTCGAAGTGATAGACAATTCGCAAAACAACGACCGGAATGTGAAGTTCTGCAATTCGAAAAAGGAAAATTTAACAAACCTTTGTTAAAATATCCTTTTTTGAATTGTGTTACTTTGGAGAAATTTTCCATACGTTAAATCATGTGACACGGCAAATCCCGATCGATTATGTACTGCACGGGTAATTAACGAAAATTTTCTCAAAACAAGCACAAATAAAAAGTAAAAGGGCTCATTCACAATTATTTAGCATAAATTGAGAAGTTTATGCAAATTTGCAATAAAGTTACGCTGGCATTAGTAATTATATGTTGTATTTTTTAAATGACGATTTTACATGATATGATCACCTTCTAAAGCCAGATTTCTTTAATAATTTAGGACCCAAAAAAAAAAAAAAAATCGAGCATAAAACGCATCTATGGCATTTTTACAGCTGTTATATAAATTTTTATGGAACAAAAGTATTCTCAAGCGAGAGTTAGTATTTAATGCCAAATCAATATTATAATATATATACAGGTGCAAAATATCATAGATACGTTTGTGTTAAAAGTCTAGAAAATTACCTTAAGAATCGACGGTTTATCGTTATGCTGTTGTATGAACGATTTTCGTTGTATTTTAAATATGATTTACATACCTCATTATTCTCCCTTTTATAGGTAAAAATAGTCGTAGAATAAGAACGATATTAAACAGTCAGATGATGAAAAGATTACTGTGAAACTTCTTTAAATGTAAAATAAGTATTTCAGTCAGACGCAGTAAGCGTTCTTTCGCTGTATACCGATTAATAATTTATGCATTTGTTCACTTTGTTCATTATTTTTAAACTCATATTAGCTAAAAGGGCCTATTTTCGATTAAATTAATAAATAGAAGATTATTAAAGTCACAATTTTCAGTTCAGTTGTATTTCATATTTTTTGGAACATTGCAAAAAAAAAGCTCAAGGTTTCGCATTTGTATTGGTAACATATAAGACCTTTGTTTATTAATTTTAAACACATGTTAGCTAAAAGATATTCTCGTGATTTTATAATTACATAATTATGCTGTAATGCAATGAATGAAAAAGTAGTTAAGATGGCCTATTTTCGATTAAATTAAATAGAGGATTACTAAAGCCACAATTTTCAGTACAGTTGTTTTTCATATTTTTTGGAACATTGCAAAAAAGAGTCCAAGGCTTCGCATTTGTATTGATAACATATAAGACCTTCGTCTTGTATAAAATATAAATGCGTAATAGAAATCTTAAAGTCAAGAATCATTGTATTCAGTTCACTACTTTGTTTCTAAGATTGATTATACTAAGTGAGGAAATTATATGCGGATCTCGAGTTTTCTGTAATACAAATTGTGTCATAGAATATTCTCGAATTATGTAAGGATCTGTATGAAGGCTGTGATAATACAAATACTATAACTGGCTTAATACTACAAAATCATTACCAAAAGAATCACCGGAAATTTTATGCGCAGGGCCCAGTAAAATCTTATGACCATTCTGGAAAGATTCGATAAAGGAAAATTTATTTTGGGCACTTTTTTATGAATATTAAAAACAATTATATTTCCATTTTCAAATTCTTAGAGATATTTTGTTATTGTTGTTTAAAAATAACGTCAAGAAAGCCGTATTTAATATTAATTATTAGATATTACAGTTATAAAAATATAAGTATTCATCCAAATATTTTATGCATTTTTATGCACTTATAAATTAAGTTTTTCCGAATATGCGAGTGATACTCGTTCTTCACAAAAACAGTGAAGGTATCTTTGATTTAAAACATCATTTTATTAAGTTTAATAGGACAAATCGAATAATTTACTTGTTAACGTGCCACTGTATATAATAGTAAATCAAAAGATCGTTTTATTTTATTACTATTATGAGATTATAAAATTTTGTGAGCTTTTTTTTTCTTAGTTGGGTTAGAGTTTAGGCTAAGACTATTAATAAAGTACGATGTACTATAGGTACACAAAAGTGACATGTTTTGTTACGGTTGCGTCGAAAGTATTTAGGCACCGATTTTTCTGCAGAAATAAAGTCAATTTATGCCGAAATCCGAAACAAAAGCCGAAATCCAAAATATACGTCATAATCTAAATTATTTCCCCAGATCTTTTCCCTTCGGTCCGAAAAAAATCCGGGAAATATTTCATTATTCCCCATCGTCCTGAGTATCTTATAATAATTCTATAGTTACAGTAGTAGTTTATATAGTTATGTAATTTATACGTAACAATTATTAATTATGCTTTCGCTATAATATGTATATATGAATTACAATTAAAAAGCAATTTATATTATTTCTTTTTATTATTATGAAATACATTTCGATTTGCTTATTTAACAATACTCAAAACATCTAAATTATCCACCAAAAAATCAACATAGAATTCCATATCACCAGTCTTCTTTAAATTTGTTTTCAACAAATTTAGTATTAATGCAATCTAGAAGTTGATTTCTCGCGGATACAATTCTAAGAAACTTTTGTTTTATATCATTACCAACTGCTGTACATTCAGTATCTAAATGATCTTCTAAATCTTTTCGACCTTTGAGCTTTTTCCTTTTGATATATTTCCATACGTTTGTTGGTGTAATCTAGCTGTATTTTTAGACGACACATCTTGAAATTTGTAATATCATAAAATGAAGAAAAATTTATAAATCGAATTTTTTAGAACATGAACATTAAAAAGTTGGGTTACATTCAAGTTAAAATATCTCAATAAAGTATTATATCAACGTAAGGTAAAAAGTGAAATACATATATATATAAACTGGAACTTTAATTTAATCAAAAATCTCAAAATTTTTAAAAAAGTTTCGGAGGGGGGTTTACCTAGTCCATGCCCCATATAGCTGGCTAAGTGCGGTCGGTCATACTGGCTAATAGCCGACTATAGTTGATCAATTATTTTACTATGTAAAGGTTCTTTGATCCTTTAATTAAAGTTGGAGATCAGATTAGTTTAGGCCAATTTTTGTTAGTGCAAGTAAACAAATGACGTATCATTATTTCACGTGATGTGATGATCATTGTGTTGCGTATAGTCTCATTCATATCCACCGATTTGATTTTTAGGGGTCTTTTTTCGACAAACCATTACACAAACTTCTGCTATTAAGTGACGTGAACGAAACCTTCAAATAAAATAGTTTTTTGGCCTCTATATGAGATAAATAAGCAATAAATATTCAAAGAACAGCAACGCCAAGCTGCAAAAGGAAGCACTATTACTAGTTATTGAAGCGTTTTGGTATTTTCGGGTAGAAAAGGATCTGTTTGTCATTGAACGATCGGTTGTATAATGGGTAAGGGTAAATTCGGAAGAAAAACTACCTTTTTAACTTACTTACAGCTAATAATTAAACATGTAGATATTACAATATTTCTTTACACTTAATTATGGATTATAAGTAAGTTTAAAAGACTGTTGTTGTCAAAACTCATTTTGTAATAAATTTTAATAGCAAATAATTCTCGATCATGATTGACTCGGTGGATATGTGTACGGGATCTTCCGTTTATCGGACTGATCTGTGTCGATCTCAATTTAGTCGGTCAGCTAACAAACGGCTATAACCGTGACCGAATAAGGATGATCAAAACAGATCTACATGATGCATATTGTTTACATTAGAATCTTCCCCGAAAATCTTGGATTGAAGTTCTCAATATTCATTTGCCTAATAAAATTTTAAAAAATTCAATTAAGGTCCAGTTCTGTTCGCCCATAATGTAAAATTTTATTCTACAGACATAACGTTATCGGTAAAAATTTTTATAAGAAACTGTCTCTTTTTATATCGAATTAATATAAAAATTTTTAATTCATTATAGAGATATTAGAGATATTCGTTATAAAGTGAGTTGACTGTATCTATTATCATTGTTTATGCACAAATACAAAAGCACCTGTAGTAATTACTTCTTTTGGTCCTCGTATCCAGAGTCTTTTACATTTCCAAAATATCAAATTTAATTCATAGTGGTTCTAATCTTGCAGAGGATCTTGTATATAAGTAATTGATTTTCGCTACTCGTGGTGTTGATATCACTTAAAACAAATTTCACTGTTTTATCGTTTATTTTCTTTTTTACTATAGGACTAGTTTTTTTTTTATGATCACAGACAGGAAAATACGCAAACTTTAATAAAATGATTGGAAAAGAAACTGAGAACACAACACCTCTATAAGCACCTTCGAAGCTTAGAATTCAATTTTATTAAAGGTAAATTCTTTATATATATGAAATATCATGAACAACAGATAATTAAAATAATGAAAATCTCAAATCAAACTTAATAATTGTCGCATATTATAATTAAAAATGAAATCTACATTTATTTTAAGGATTCGGCGTTCTCAAATATTGGACATTCTCATGAATCATACTATCTCCGTTTCAACGAGACGAATCTAATGGTACCAAAATCGACCGATTTGGATCACTGGATCACAAGATACGGCTAACAGTCATAAAACGGTTGACCGAAAATCTCGACACCACAGCTCTTCCAAAATTCTCTTTCACGACATATGCGGTCTATGTAAAATCTCACTACAATTGGTCTGGCATTTTGGTGATTAATGGATAAATTTCGAAATCTCAAAATAGACAGTATTTGTAAGTATTACACGAGAGAATTAAATTCATACTTTAGGTTCTTTAATATTTTTTTGGCAGATTTAAGGTCTACTTTCCTTAAACTGTTTTTAAAATTCATGTTCTAGGCTCTGTAATTTCTTGAACCTTTAGCCGAATTAATTAATGCTCTAGGCCCTGAAATTCTTGAACCTTTAGCTTTATTAATCCACGATTCTAGGCCCTGTAAATTTCTTGATCCTCCTGAAATATTTGAGGTCTACTGGTCCTGCAGAAGGCATTAGTTATGAAGTAAATTTCTTGAACCTCTAGTCTGAATTAAAATTAATTCACGATTCTAGGCCCTGTAAATTTCTTGATCCTCTGAAATATTGAGGTTTAATGGTCCTGCAGAAGGGATTAGTTACGAAGTAAATTTCTTGAACCTCTAGTCTGAATTAAAATTAATTCATGATTCTAGGCCCTGTAAATTTCTTGATCCATCTGAAATATTTGAAGTCTACTGGTCCTGCAGAAGGGATTAGTTACGAAGTAAATTTCTTGAACCTCTAGTCTGAATTAATTCATGCTTCTATGCCCCGTAATTTCTTGAACCTCTAGCCGAAAATTAATTCATGTTATGGGTGTAATTTTCTTGAACCTAGCTGAATTTTTTACAATTCAAAATTTCTTGAAACTCTAGTCTGGATTAATTCACGCTTTAGGCTCTGTAAATTTCTTGAACCTCTAGCCTGAATTTATTTTTTATATTCATGTTCTAGACTCTTTAAATTTCTTGGTCCTTTTGTCTAACCTCTCGTTTTTAATAGTTCACGCTTTTCAAGTTCGTCAACTTCTAAAGGATTACAAAGTTTTCCAAACTACTCAAAATAACCAACAAACTAGTTCCAAAGAAAATCCCGTTACTTCTGTCTCTCTTTTGGACGAAGGTAAAAATAGCAATATTGTATCTATAAGATATTGGGCGTACGATAAAAAATAACAGAGAATTTTTTTATCAGAATTAATGCAACTCACATGTGCTGCGTAGCAGCACATGAGTGATATTAACTCCGATAAAAAAAATTCCCTGTTATTTTCGTATGTCCAATATCGATGTTATTGTTCATATTATATTAGCATGTGAAATTTTTTGTCGTGACATTTTGCATAAATGCTGATATCATTTTATGACAAAAATATCAAGGCAAAAAATTTTTACATGATCATATCACATAAACAATAACTTATAATAATTTATATAGTTTTTTTATATAGTTATGTAATTTATACGTAACAATTATTAATTATACTTTCACTATAATATGTATATATGAATTACAATTAAAAAGCAATTTATATTATTTCTTTTTATTATTATGAAATACATTTCGATATACTTATTTAACAATGCTCAAATATCTAAGTTATCTACCAAAGAATCAACATAGAATTGCATATCACCAGTCTTCTTTAAATTTGTTTTCAACAAATTTAGTATTAATGCAATCTAGAAGTTGATTTCTCGCGGATACAATTCTAAGAAACTTTTGTTTTATATCATTACCAACTGCTGTACATTCAGCATATAAATGATCTTATAAATCTTTTCGACCTTTGAGCTTTTTCTTTTTGATATATTTCCATATGTTTGTTGGTGTAATCTAGTGTATTTTTAGATTATACATCTTGCAAATTCATAATATCATAAAATGAAGAAAGATAATAAAAAATTTATAAATCGAATTATTTTAAATAAAATATTTTTTTATTTATATAACATCACTTAACATCACTACATCAATCATTTATACTTTACTGTATTACTTTCGTCACTTATAGCACTAATTATGAATTTAGGCATTGACCATTAGTTGCGACATGAATCCTAGATTTAGGCATTGCCGCATGCCAAAATTCAGGTTAAAATTATGCCGCAATAATTCTACGCTATAATGTTTTATAATTTAGTGTTCCGTGATTTAGTGGTTTAGTGTTTTAATTTATTACCAAATCACCAATGTCACGCCTCTGGTGAATCTCCTTATAACATAAATATGTATATTTTTGTGTATAAATTATTAAACGTACGATTCACCTCTGTAACAATAGTTATCATTAGAATAGCGAGTACTGTAATGAATTTTTTATAGTAATTAACAATAGAAAGCACGATAATTCCAACACAAACTAACTTTTTCACATATAGTAGTCACCGTAATAGATGAAATGGTGAATATATATGTTGTATCATCATAAGAGATAATAGTTAATTATAAGTAGAATGAATTAAAGAAGTTAGCTCACTTAAATGTAATATGTAATAATATAATATTATATATAACCTAAAGTGTATAAAAATCTCATCCAAAAAATTTGTACGAACACTACAAAATAACAATTAAACAAGTAAAGCTACAACTAAACACCAAATAATTTCTCATCACTATTAATACAAAGCTTTACCTGCTTTGCAAAATAATAAAAATTCGAGAATTGCACTAAAATTACACTATAATTATATGTAGCATTAGTATAATTAATACAATATGATATAGCATACTCTATTCTGATTCATATTGGGTAGTTATCTGGGCAATTTTTGTTATAGCTAATCAAACAAATTTTTGTGATATATATAATATCCCGAACCCAGACATGTTCGTGAATTTAGAACTGAACTCAAAGATCTATTCGAGTCTAGTTCGGATTGGTAAATTGAGGTTCGAATTTGGGTTCGAGTTCGAAAACTTAAAAATTCATGGTTCGAGTTCAGGTTCGATCGAACCTGAACCCGAACTCAATTGAACTGAACTGAACCTAGAAACCTTAGTAATTGCAGTAGATAGTTCAGGTTGAGTTAGTTTGTATTGTGAATTAGGAATTTTTTTGTAATTAAGATTGCATTAGACTAGTGTTCAAAATTAGTATTTTTAGCGTTCTCATGAGAACACTTCTAGAATAGTTTTGAGTCCAAAATTTCGAACACTAAGTTAGATGTATTTAAATTATTGTAATTTTCTATGATAGATAATGTTACAGTAAAAAAATTCTGTTTACGGATTTACTCATTATCCCAGTGACAACTTCATGTGATTAATGTTGAGTTGGTTTGCATTGGAATTATGATTTCTATTATAAAAAATTCTATGCTATTTCAATAACCATAATATATAGTTAAAATCGAGTTAATCTGCATTGGAATTACCACAGTGTATACAACCTAGTTGCAGCTAGGAATGGGTTCAGTCAGTTACGGTCAGTTTCAGTCAGTTATTATCGACTATTAGTTTTGAAGGGGGTTTTCCATTTTGAGAAAATGGCAATTATTTGTCTGTGAAACCTAAATTTTGCCCTAAATTTTTTGTTTATTTTTAGATATCAAATAAAAAATGTCATGTGATTATGAAACACTGATTGACCAATATAATTTAATTGAGTCAGTTGTAAATCTATTTTAAAAAATTGGTTTACATTCAAGTTAAATATCGATAAATTATTATATTAATGTATGGTAAAAAGTGAATTACATATAGATATAAACCGGAACTTTAATTTGAATCAAAAATCTTGAAATTGATAAAAAAGTCTCAAAAGACGGGTTAGGAAAACCCCTCCGAAGGGTAGTTTCCATTTTGAGAAAATAGCGATTAATTGTTTGTGAAATCTAAATTTTAGGCCAGTGTCATTAATCACCTGATTATTTTTTATCAGAGGCCTACCCCCTCCCTCTTTCTTAATATATAAATAGTCAGGTTCTTATATATAAATTCAACTTTTTTTACCCCCTCCCCCCCTAAAAAATCACCTGATTTTTGTTACTCCCCTTACCCCTGAATTTTTTGTTTATTTTTAGATATCAACTAGAAATTACACATGCGGCAGCTTCACCACCCATTTCAGCTATTAATTAGAGTTAGTAGATAGTGTGACAATAATTTCTTGTCATCTGTCAGGTTGCAAATGAAAGCTGTTTATTCATCAGGAAACAGTATTTTTCGTGAATAGGGATTAACTGCCTAAAATTTTTCTTAATCGTTTAATCGTATAACTTAATTTGGCCGACTTTAAAATAATTCCGGCCCACGACCAACTTAATTCTGCCCAATTCCGCCCAGAACTATAAAGCAATTTTTAAATGGTAAACAGCTCCAATCTCTAGTCGTGAAGTAATCGGGTTACCCAAGTAATCAGCTATTATCTCCCGAATGATGTCTGAAGTAAGCATTTAATGATTTTCTTATTCGACCATCTCTGTATGAATATGCAAATTTACACTTACCATGTATGTACTGTAATAGGCAAGTGAAACTTTACATATTCATATTAGGAATGGTTAACTAAATTGCATAAGACATGTGATGTTACCAATTACTGATAATTTTTATTGTAAAAAAATATCAAAATTAAATTTTTCTAAAGAATTTAAATTAGCTCATTTTTTGTTTTGGGGTTATTTAAGACGTGCATATGCACAGCTGTGCACCCCTTTATGTTTTTAAAATTTTACTAGTATTACCTCTATTGCAATCTCAAAATTTTACTATAGTAACCCCTGATGCACTTTTAACAAAAAATGCTCCTCTCGCGATGATATCTTTAAATTCTAAATTTAATTCTAATTCTACTTCTAACCAATCCCAATCCTAACCCTAACCCTAATTCTAATCATTGTTTGTATTTGTTACTATGGTGCACAACTGTCCTAATAAGTGTTTATATTTGTTTTTATGGGGTGCACAGCTGTGCATGGTGCACAAAATTAATAAATCCTTTTGTTTTAATGAAAATAAAATAATACCACTCAATACACATGGCTAGTTTTAAATGTAAATAGGAAAGCACATAAATGGAAATCTTTATATAGCACTTGGTTTTGCTTCGCTTGGTCTTTTTGCAAATCTGATTTTTATTTTTTTTTTTTTTACATCATAAACGTTATTGACAAATTTTTTTTTATAACTTTTTGCCCGCTTAGCTTAGCCTAAACATTTTTCAAGTTTAATTTATATTATATTTACATAGTGATACTTTCTTCTATGGTATATTTCTCAGTCTCGCTTCGCTCGACTTCACAAGTCATATAGCAAAATCAATGCTTCATAATCGTATGAAAATAACCTAAGTTTAGAATTGAAATTACAGTAATTTTTTTAATTAAACGAGATTAAACCCAAGTTGGCACGAGCTGGTAAATTCATTATGATCATTATAAGTAAAATTCGCATTCTTTATTATATAGTTCGACAGGGGTATTATCTTGAATTTCGGCCTAAATTAAGTTGGGCCATTATTCAAAATAATGCCTACAGGTATTATTTTATAATAATTAACCAGATTTAGATAATAAGTAAATTAAATTAATATACAGATAGCCTGTTTAAATTGATGACAATTAGTTAACGAATTTGACGAGGTTATAAGGTGGACAAATAGTTGGATTTTTTTTGTTATTGGTAATTAATAATTAAAATGTGACAAGGCTAATAAACCCAAGTTGCTGCAATTTAGTAAATTCGTTATTAAAAAAATTGATTTTTGATTTTATACAGTGAATTTTACTGGATTGTGATCAAGGTTTTTACTCCTTTTTTTTTTATATTAAATAAATAATAAATAAAATAAGATAAATGATTTCTTTTTCTAACAAAATACAAATGATATATCTAGAAAAGATTAACAAATCATTTCGCTATGAACATTTGTACAGTCTTTGACGATCAATGATTATAATTTCATCTGATCTGTAGAAAATCTGACAAAAAAACAAAAAAATGCTAAACTTACCTGTAAATTCCAATAGTTGCTAATAAACTGGTGAATGCTATCCTTTTTTATCACCATCTAAACGCAGTTTTGACTTTTTTTCATCACAATAGTGTAGCAATAGTGATAGCAAATGCATTTTGCAAAAGTCATTTTGCAAAGGCAATTGCATTTGCAAAAGCGATACAAAAATGACGGATGGAAATTTCCTTTCCTGAAATTACAAGGAAATTTTGGCAGTATATCTTACAAACAAAGATACAACAAATTACAAAAAAGTACGTAGCCTAACCGTTTATTGATGCGATCTAGTTCATAAATGCACACAATTATTACACTACATGTACAAACACGGAAAAAATGATTTGGCAAAATTGAAGACCTTTAATTACTAAATAAACAAATGTTATGTGATTATGAACCACTGATTGACCAATCTAATTTAATTGAGACATCAATCTTTGGTTGTAAATCTATTTTTAGAACACGAACATTAAAAGTTGGGTTACATTCAAGTTAAAATATCTCAATAAAGTATTATATCAATGTAAGGTAAAAAGTGAAATACATATATATATAAACTAGTACTTTAATTTGAATCAAAAATCTCAAAGTTTTTAAAAAAGTATCGGAGGGGGTTTTCTAGTCCATGCCCCGTATAGCTGGCTAAGTGCAGTTGGTCATACTGGCTAATAGCCGACTATAGTCGTTTAGTCATTCATTGAGATAATTGAGATTACAGATTAGTTTAGGCCAATTTTTGTTAGTGCAAGTAAACAAGTGATGTGATAATCATTAGTTTGCGTATAGTCTTTATAGGATCTTCCGTTTATCGGACTGATCCGTGTCGATATCAATTTAGTGACTAGTATCGGTTACGGCTATAGCAGGTCACAAACGGCTATAACCGTAACTGAATAAGGATGATCAAAACAGATCTACATGATGCATATTGTTTACTTACTTATATACCTTCCCCAGATTGAAGAGCATGGGGGACTTTCTCATTTTTCAGAAAAACATGGGATTATTGTAAAGTAATTAAATAATAAACTGGCTTTTTTAACTTTGTCAAAACAGATAGATAATCGTTAAACAATCAACTGGCTTTATTCATATATTAAAATTTTCTTCGAAATAAAATAACACACGTTGTAAAAGAATCCAACTATTAATTCACGCACTAATAGCAATTTTACAGTTTTAAAAACTTTATTTAAAAGGTTTTGATAACAAGTTACACAACCCTTAATAGTTTTTCTTAAAACCCCACGTAATTAATAAAGTATACTATTGTATATATTAAATAACTTCTATTGTGTTAAATATCTTTTAAGAACTATCATGACTTTAAGAAGAGTCTACAAAATTTGAAAATAAAAGCTAACAAGTTAATATTATAACTAAAAAACAAATAAAAATAAAAAAACAACGTTGAACTTTGTGAATTGAGCAGTACAATATACTTTTATTACCTCTTACTATATGGTAAATAGTACTTCAATCTTCACTATAACTACCGTGATGCAGAATTATGCAAATAATGCAACTTGAGTTTATTGGAAAGACGTTCCCTACGAAGCTATTTTAATTGTAAAATATTACATGATTGATTTTTTTTTTAGATTTGCTTATACCCGAAAATTCTGGTTTTAGACTACAATTCTGTATAAATATTTGTGTAATATAGATCCTGGAAATCATCGGGTTCGAATGTCTCCCATGCTGGATTGAAGTTCTCAATATTAATTTGCCTAATAAAATCTTAAAAATTCAATTAAGGTCGCAGTTCTGTTTGCCCATAATGTAAAATTTTATTCTATAGATATAACGTTATCGGTAAACTTTTTATAAGAAGCCGTAAGTAACTCTTTTTATATCGAACTAATATAAAACTTTTTAATTCATTGTAGAGATATTAGAGATATTCGTTATAAAGTGAGTTGACTGTATCTATTATCATTGTTTATGCACAAATACAAAAGCACCTGTAGTAATTACTTCTTTTGGTCCTCATATCCAGAGTCTTTTACAGGAAAATATGCAAACTTTAATAAATGATTGGAAAAGAAACTTAGAACACAACACTTCTATAAGCACCTTCGAAGCTTAGAATTCAATTTTTTAAAGGTAAACTCTTTATATATATGAAATATCATGAACAACAGATAATTAAAATAATGAAAATCTCAAATCAAATTTAATAAATGTCGCAGATTATAATTTAAAATGAAATCTACATTTATTTTAAGGATTCAGCATTCTCAGACATTGGACATTTTCATGAATCACTCTATCTCCATTTCAATGAGACGAATCTAATGGTACCAAAATCAACCGATTTGGATCACTGGATCACAAGATACGGCTAATGGTCATAAAACGGTTGACCAACCGAACCCATCCCTAATCTCGACACTACAGCTCTTCCAAAACTCTCTTTCACGATGTATGCGGTCTATGTAAAATCTCACTACAATTGGTCTGGCATTTTAGTGATTAATGGATAAATTTTGAAATCTCAAAATAGACAGTATTCGTTAGTATTACACAAGAGGTTTAAATTCATACTTTAGGTTCTTTAATATTTTTTTTTGGCAGATTTAAGGTCTACTGGTACTGCAGAAGGGATTAGTTAAGAACTTTCCTTAAACTGTTTTTACAATTCACGTTCTAGGCTCTATAATTTCTTGGACCTTTAGCCCAATGAATTAACGCTCTAGGCCCTGCAAATTCTTGAACCTTTAGCTTTATTAATTCACGATTCTAGGCCCTGTAAATTTCTTGAACCTCATGAAATATTTGAGGCCTACTGGTCCTGCTGAAGGGATTAGTTATAAAGTAAATTTCTTGAACCTCTAGTCTGAATTAATTCACGCTTCTAGGCCCTGTAATTTCTTGAACCTCTAGCTGTTGAACCTAGCTGAATTTTTTACAATTCAAAATTTCTTGAACCTCTAGTCTGGATTAATTCACGCTTTAGGCTCTGGAAATTTCTTGAACCTCTAGCCTGAATTTATTTTTTATATTCATGTTCTAGACTCTTTAAATTTCTTGACCCTTTTGTCTAACCTCTCATTTTTAATAATTCACGCTTTTCAAGTTCGTCAACTTCTAAAGGAATTACAAAGTTTTCTGAACTACTCAAAATAACCAACAAACTAGTTCCAAAGAAAATCCTGTTACTTCTGTCTCTCTTTTGGATGAAGGTAAAAATAGCAATACTGTATCTATAAGAAATTGGGCGTACGATGAAAAATAATAGTGAATTTTTTTTATCGGAATTAATGTCACTCACATGTGCTGTGTAGCAACACATGAGTGGCATTAACTCTGATAAAAAAAATTCCCTATTATTTTCGTATGTCCAATATCGATGTTATTGTTCATATTATATTAGCATGTGAAATTTTTGTCGTATCATTTTGCATAAATGATGATGTTATTTATGACAAAAATATCAAGGCAAAATATTTTTACATGAACATATCACATGAACAATAACTTATAATAATTTATATAGTTACAGTAGTAGTTTATATAGTTATGTAATTTATACGTAACAATTATTAATTATGCTGTCACTATAATATGTATATATATATTACAATTAAAAAGCAATTTATATTATTTCTTTTTATTATTATGAAATACATTTCGATATACTTATTTAACAATGCTCAAATATCTAAGTTATCCACCAAAGAATCAACATAGAATTCCATATCACCAGTCTTCTTTAAATTTGTTTTCAACAAATTTATATTAATGCCATCTATAAATTGATTTTTTTCGCACATACAATTCTAAGAAACTTTTGTTTTTCATCATTACCAACTGCTGTACATTCAGTATCTAAATGATCTTATAAATCTTTTCGATCTTTGAGCCTTTTCTTTTTGGATATATTTCCATACGTTTTTTGGTGTAATTTAGCTGTATTTTTAGATTACACATCTTGCAAATTCATAATATCATAAAAGAAGAAAGATAATAAAAAATTTATAAATCGAATTATTTAAATAAAATATTTTTTTATTTATGTAACATCACTACATCAATCATTTATGCTTTATTTTTTCGTCACTCATAACAAATTTTGAAATTAAGCATTGACCATTAGTTGCGGCATGAATTTTAGATTTAGGCATTGCCGCATGCCAAAATTCAGGTTGAAATTATGCCACAATAATTTCTACAGCATGTATAATGTTTTGTAATTTAGTGTTCTGGTGACTTAGTGTTTTAGTGTTTTAATTATTAGCGTTTAGTGATTTAGTAGTTACCAGATTTGTGTTGCAAACCAAGTTCATCGATGTTAAGACCAATCCAGTAAAATTATTAGAGAAAACTTATTTTTAAAATACTAAAGGGTTTTTTTTATGCACGCACATTTGCCTATCAACAATCACTATTTTGGAACAAATTGCCTAATCAAAAAATGCTAAAAACAAAATATTAAATCACAAACGCTAAATTTCATTTTCTAATAAAGAAATTAGGGTAGCTGCGCGATGCATTGTGCTAAAACCAGGAACTTATATGAATACATCTTAAAATTAAAATTTTCTGAAATAGAGGCAGTCCTAATATAGACTTATTTTAATCGGAATAGTGAGTAAGTCCTGTAACTTAATTCTTTCAGTAATTCATGAATAAATCATATTAATTCTAATGCAAACAAGCACACATTAGTATAGCGAGTAAGTTCTTTAAAAAATTTTTTAAATAATTCATGATAAAAAACATGGCATTTCTTATGTAAATTATTCAACCACTGGAATTTTAAGTACTTCTGTAATAAAATTATTTAAAGTAACTCATAATAAAATTTGCGACAATTCCAATGCAAACTAACCACATATTTCGACCATCGGAATAGCAAGTAAGTTCTGTAACAGAATTATTTAGAGTATATTACAAAAGAAACTATGTCAATTTTAATGCAAACTAATTTCACTGCATATTATGATCACTAGAATAGCAATTAAATTCTGTAGCAGAATTTTGGTTACGATAACTCACGATAACTTTTTTTCAGTAACTCACGAATATATCATATTAATTTCAATGCAAACTAGTACATCTTTAAGCACTTATTATAGTCACAAGAATAGCGAATAAGTTCTACAACAGAATTATTTACAATAATTGATAGAAATCATGACAGTCCTAATGCGGACTAACTCAAACCTAACTATATATTATGGTCACTGGAATAGTCCATAATGAAATTTTTTACTGTAATTCACGATAAGAATCATGATAATTCCAATGCAAACTAGCACAGTTTTAACAAGTAAGTTTAGTACAGCAATAATCATGATAATTCCGATCACTTTAACTATATATTATGGTTACCGGCATAGCAAGTAAGTTCTAATATTTTTCAGTAACACATGATAAAAATCATATTAATTCCAATGCAAACTAACTCAAACTTATCTATATATAGTGTTACGGGCAAAAGACAGATCTACTAAATTGGGCACAGTAAACTCGTGATAGTAGGAGTAAACGCCACTACAATTGAGGCTAAATGTTTAACTTACGGATAAGGCTTATCAGCTGAACAAAATAAACAAACAAACGTGAAACTCAAACATCTGAAGAACAAGTTCACGTAGGAAAAGACAGATATAATTACAAGTGACTGTAGTATGAAATATTACAATGAACGAAGCAAAGTCTTTTTAATGCTGTAATTATTTTTGTAAGCCCCTATTTTCGAATTAGTTTCTTAAATTCTTTTAAGTTAATTACCCCTAAGTCCCGTGAATTCTTTAAGATAGTGGAAGTTATAAAAGCAGTGAGATTTCGCTGTTGTTAAAAGGCATCCTACAGGATTTCAATAATAAAGTTATAATTCATTTAATTCCCCTAATAAATCATTTTAATAAATTGTCTAAATAAATTATTACCAAGTCACCAACGTCACGCCTCTGGCGAATCGCCTTATAACATAAATCTGTATATTTTTGTGTATAACTTATTAAACGCATGATTCACCCTGTAACAATAGTTATCATTAGAATAGCGAGTACTGTAATGAATTTTTACAGTAATTAACAATAGAAAGCACGATAATTCCAACACAAACTAACTTATTCACATATAGTAGTCACCATAATAGATGAAATGGTGAATAAATAATATAACATAGATTGCATTATCATAAGAGATAATAAAGAATAGTTAATGTTAATTATAAGTAAAATGAATTAAACAAAAAATAAATCAAGAAGTTAGCCTACTTAAATGTAATAAAAAGATTGTAACAATAGAATATTATATATAACCTAAAGTGTATAAAAACCTCGTCCAAAAAATTTGTACAAACATTACAAAATAACAATTAAACAAGTAAAGCTACAACTAAACACCAAATAATTTCTCATCACTATTAATACAAAGCTTTACCTGCTTTGCAAAATAATAAGAATTCGAGAATTGCACTAAAATTACATATAATTATATGTAACTTAGTATAATTAATTCAATATGATATAGCATACTCTATTTTGATTCATATTGGGTAGTTATCTGGGCAATTTTTGTTATAGCTAATCAAACAAATTTTTGTGGCATATATAATATCCCGAACCCGGACATGTTCGTGAATTTTGAACTGAACTTAAAGATCTATTCGAGTCTGGGTCGGATTTGGTAAATTGGGATTCGACGGGTTCGAAAACTTCAAAATTCATGTTCGAGTTCAGGTTCGATCGAACCCGAACCCGAACTCAATTGAACCTAGGAACCTTAGTAATTGCAATAGGTAATTCAGGTTGAGTTAGTTTTTATTGTGAATCAGAAATTTTTTGCAATTAAGATTGCATTAGACTAGTGTTTAAAATTAGTATTTTTAGCATTCTCATGAGAACATTTATAGAATAGTTTTGAGTCCAAAATTTCGAACACTAAGTTAGACGTATTGAAATTATTGTAATTTTCTATAATGTTACAGTAAAAAAAAAATTCTGTTACGGATTTACTCATTATCCCAGTGATAACATCATGTGATTAATGTTGAGTTGGTTTGCATTGGAATTATGATTTCTATTATAAAAAATTCTTATAGCCATAACCATAATATATAGTTAAAATCGAGTTAATCTGCATTGGAATTACTACAGTGTATATAACCTAGTCGCAGCAAATAAAAATTTTAAGTGACCAAATTTAGATTTTATTTTTTATACATTGCAGATAGATATTGCAATGGTCATTTAAAAATATGTATGGATAAAGTCTATAAAATTAGCATTTGGAAAGTGTTTCTATCATTCTTTTTCATTCTGAGGTATGACTAAAAGTTCTTGAGTTTGAAACCATTTTACAAACCGTTAAAATACAATGCTTATTTTGTTAATAATACATATTACCAAGCTTTTAAAGCCAATATTCCGTGCATTTAATTAGAACTTTTAGAACTTTGATGAATTATTATTATTTTGGACGGTAAAAAGTTTTGAAAAACAATATGAAAAAAGGTTATGAATAGCTATTTGAGTTCGAATAACAACTATGATAGAGATGGAAGGTTAGAAAATAAAATAGTATGAATTGAGTAGAAGTAAACTTTCAGATATTTTTAAAAAAAATAGTAGGAGAGTTGTTTTTTTTTTTATTAAGACCTTTAATTTATTGTTGTAATTCGTACTCGAATTTATTGGATAAAATTACAGTATAATTTATGTTCAAAAATTTTTTGAATGATTGAGGTACACGCTCAAGAGTGCGTTTGATTAGCATTATTGCATCATTTAATCATGTGAATTACAAATGAAAACTAGTTTATCAAAACTTGATTATAAGAGTTCGTAACAATGACGAAGGATTTGTAAAAATGAACCAGATATAGTTTAGTATTGCTGTATTAATAGGGTCATGTAACAATACTGAATTTTTGATCTTCAAACTGTCCTTTCTCGTTAATTCAACCAATGGCATCAAAAATTCTTACGGGCGATATGCTCGAATTAATGGAAAATATTCTTAATATTTTAGATAATGAAATTTATTCTTTACACTCATGCGCACTTGTAAGCAGATATTGGTGCAAATTGTCGATTCCTCTTCTTTGGCAAAATCCGTTTTCAATTGATCAAAGTCCATCATTCATTTCTCAATACTTTTCATCACTTGACGAAAACGAACAAATCATTTTAAAAGTATATGGGATAAATATAAAATTTCCAAATACTCTATTCAATTATGCAAAGTTTTTAAAATTTCTCGATTTATCAAGACTAGAAGATAAAGTTACAAACTGGATCGATTTACAGCATGTTAACATGATTCATTCATTGAAATGTCACATAATTAATTTTTTATTTAAATTATTTATTGAAAATGGAGCCAACTTGCACAAATTAGATTTATATTTTTCTGATTATGAAATTAAACCCGAGATTTTCTACTCATTAGAACGAAATAAGTAGATTTTTTCACAACTCCATGATTTATTTTTGGTGGAGTATCAGATTTCAATATCAAAAGTTCTACTACATTATTGGAAATCTTGCCAAAAAATACTACAAGGATTAGTGTTTTGAAATTTGAAGGTTTTGATAGTGATTATGAACCACAATTATTTCATGCGTTTATATCCATTATTAAATCACAAGAACAACTCAGACAATTTAACGTAATCGGTGGAAATGAATATCCTGCAGAGTCACATGGAATTATTTCAGCTTTAGAGAGTCAAAAACAGTCATTACAAGAAGTTGCAATGGAATATTGTACTTGCACCGAAGAGTTTAAGGTGCTAAAAGATTGTAAAAATTTAAAAATTCTTCGTATCAGATATTGCGATGATGTGAAAATATTAGAACTAAGTGTCAAAATTTTAGATATTAAAAATTACTTGTTTTATCCATCGAATATAGTACCAATTTTAAAAAATTCTGGTTCATTATTACAACGACTAAGACTTGATTCAATACGTGAAGAATCGGTATTAATAGAAACTCTTGCATCCTTCTGACCAAACATTACATATCTCAACATTGTTCCTATTGAGTTTTCCGCACAGCTTGTAGAATTTATTGGTAATTTACAAAAGCTTCAATTTCTCACTTTATGGTGCAATCATAACATGCCACAAGAAGAACTAGAAATACTATTTACGCAGTTTGCTGAAACTGTACCGTCAATATTGCAATATCTTGACTTAATGGATTCAACTTTAACTCCATATATTCATGTATTGCCAATAATTGCCATGCACTATTAAAAAATCTGCTAATTGATCGCTTTGAGAACAAGGAAACAATCAAGGCGTTAATCGAATTTTGCAAACGAAAAAGAACTTTGAAATACGTGGGTATCATTTCGGTATTTGAATGATGATATTATAAAGGAATTGGAAGGATATGTTTCATTGGTACCACATGAACGAATTGTTGTTGATTGCTAATTTTTAAATTTCGGTTTATTTAAACAAGTTAGCATCATTTATAAATTTTTAAACGTTGTAATATTTTAATAAGATTATAAATAAAATAGCCATCTATATAAATTTTTTATAAATAATTTAAACGAATCGTATCCAAAATAAGCATAAATTGGCTAATAGATGAAAAATCCAAGACTAATGATAGCATTATCATTTATTTTGATTGAAAAATTGTATTATTAATTTCCTTTATTATTATAACGTCATTCGTTAAATTAAAGACTTGTTTTGTTTCTTATTATTACTGTGAAGAATATTAATAGGTTATTGCCTCTTCTGCCATCGAGTAACCTGCAAAACACTTTGGCTATAATAGATTGAGTTCTGCCACCAAGTTGAGGAATATTTTGTCTTTTTTGCCTTTCCTTTTTCTCTCTTATCCATGCTTCTCTTTGTTCGGAAGAACTTTTTTTTCCTTATACACATTTCCATACGTCCTTGTCCTGCATCACATACGAAGTCACATTAAACATGCATCCATCACTTCATCTGGTTCCTAATAACACATAATCATATTTTCGTTCGATCGAATGATCGAGCATGCGGCCCTGTCACATGTTCGATCGTGATTCAAAACAAAAGCTGTCTTGATCGAGAGCTATTGTACAGATCTTTATGAGAATCGAGTACATATATAATGATTGCCATCATTATGAGGTAATACATATAAATTAAGTTGGTGCAGCGTTTGAACTGTATTTCTTATGATTTATTTTTGTAAATTTTAAGTCTCAGCGGCATCGGTATAATTTTAGTCAGAGATAAATATAATTGGATTAATTTATTTACTGTATTTACGATAGAATCTACGTAAGTTGAAGTGTTGAATGTGCTAATAATTTTATGCTTGCTTTTTTGGGATAATTATTATCTAAAACAAATATTGAATTAACTGAAAATTTCTTAAATTACACGATTAGGGCTGTAAATCGATTCTAAAAATTAGAAATCGATGATCGAATCCCTAAAATCGTTTTAGAATCGATGATCGAATCTTTTGATTTGTCATACTGAGCTTTAATCTGTTTTGTACTGTTAAATGCTATAAGTTATTTATAAATAATATAAATTTAATTTTTTATTTAATGTATAAAAAAGTAATAAATAGAATAATTATATAAATTAAAATATAAATTAAAAAATTGTGGAGAAAAAAGCGATTGCTAAAAAAAACTCCACTCTGAAATCAAATTATTTTTAATCTATCATCTTCATTTAATTTATTATTTTCAATTAATGAAGTATTTTGGTGTTTTTCAAGTTGACGACGTTTAGCTCTTGTTGTAGTATCCATATTGATACGAACAAAAAATAAACTCTCAATTAAATTATTTGTAACGAATATTTATATATTTAAAAACTATTATAAAAAATAGAGTGCATTCGATAATTAAAATCTTTATGCTTATTATTTGTATTCAGCCATTTTATAATTATTAGTTTTATACTTACGGATTATTACAATGTTTTAATAATATTCTTTGCTTTTAGATATATAAGAAAATATAATGCTGTGTTTGTTATTAAAAACAATAAGACACATAAGCCTATTATTTAATATGTCGCTAATGTTTAATATTCTCGGTTTTTAGATAAGCACATAAAAAATATAAACGGTTGTGTTTGTTACTATTAAACTTATTATTTTTCAAAGCCTCTATAGCTATCTGAAACCACATCGTTGTAACTTATTAAAAATTATAAGGCGTATTATGTTTTTAAACTTTAAGCCTATTGTTTTCAATAATAAACATAGCTTTATATTTTTTTACACATACACTTAAAACGAAGAAAATATTTATCAAAAATTTATGCATTTAAATATTTAATATAAAACGATTATATATTTAGAATCGATTCTAAATCTTAGAATCGATTTCAGAATATTTAATCGTTTATAAAAACGATTAAAACGATTATTATAGAATCGATTTACAGCCCTATACACGATGTCAAAATCGTAACATAGGTAAAACAAAAAAATAGTGTTGGAGGTTATACTTCATACTAAAATTTTGAAAGGAATATTTTTGTTAGAATCCCAAAAGATATTATATAATCAGGATATCAATATATACATACACACAGTGCACAAATAGAAATCGTCAATTATATAATATACTAGCAGCCGATCAGAAACCCGGAAACGAACAGACAGAATTCACGTGATCTTGTGTAAAAACACCGTGTCCTCCGCTTCGCTACGGACAATAATTAAAAATATGACAACAAAATTATACTAGTTATAATGATGGATCGGTCTTCATAATTTTCGGTTCTCAATTTTTATAACAAATTATTGTTTTAAATAATAAACAATCAGTAGAATTTTCATTTATTCCATCAACGTGCAGCGATGAAAATTTAAAGGTCTACAATAATGTTGTCCCTAATTAATGAAGTTTTCTGTAACCAATAAAGTCTTAATACAAAATAAGTATCGAAGTTTCAGATTTAGTACAAAACTTATACGTATAATAAGCATCCACAATCTCAGATCTTACCATTTCATCTAAGAAAAGATTAAACAGTGATCTTGCAAATCATGTCTAAAACATTGCTTCAAAAAGAAATTTGCATATGAATAATTAGTAAACTGTCAGAAATTTGGAAATCGGAAAGTTAGAATTTAATATCATAATATAAGCCTGTTATTTAGCTAAAAATGGATCAGTTAATTTTTATACGCAGTTTTAATATTAGGCCATGCAAAGTTAATTTTTCGTTTTGCATAACCTGGTGCAAAGATGGTGTCGAAACGAACCGACCCGAAACTAGTTTCGGATGGGTTCTAATCCGAAACTAGTTTCGGATTCTTTTAAAAAAATCGAAACACCGAAACCCGAAACCCACGAAACTATAATCCGAAACCCAAACCTATAATCCGAAATTCAAAAATATAATATTGAAGCCTTTAAAATTTGATTTATTTTTAATGAACCCAAAATGTAAATTATTTTGAATAAATTATAACATTATATAGATCATTTTTTTAATTATGTTTTTTTCACTGCCTCGGTTTGTTCGACTTTATTTCTAATATCATACCGTTAGGGCGCTGACATTTATTACGTAATATCCATTTACTATGAGGGCTACCCCCCTCCCCCCACGTAAGATCCAATATAATTGGCCAATTTATAATTTACTATATATCTTTGTGTAACGTAAGATATTGTTATAATACAGGGCCAACCCCCACCCCCTAAAATATTACGTAATAAATGTCAGCTCTCTTATTACAACTGATTTCAAAATTCTAGGGCGATAGAAAAATTGCCAATGATGAATCGATAAGTATTTGGTGCCTTTTGATACCAACAATTTATTTAATTCTGCGGTAACTTATCAATTCTATCATTAGTAGATATGGACGTACTAATTACTTATTATTACTTGATATGTATCTAGTTTTTACGTAGTAAGTAAAAAAAAAAACTGATGCTTGCAAAAGCAACCTTGATTGTCAGAATATAAAACCTTTCATGTTATACTTGTGAATCATAACAACAAAAAGGACTGCACACATGTAATAAATTGTTGGATGCATTCCAGCCCAAATAGCGCTGGATATTCAAATTTATTGTATTCTTTAAGGAGATATATAACGTACGGTACATCAATGCGATTAATGTACAGTATATTGAAGAGATACATAGCATACATCAGTGCATTTGAAAGAGATATATAATACATTAATGCAATAAATGTATATGGAAGTTTGGGTAGTTCTTGGTGTTCAGGTGAGGTTTCGGGTTTCGATTCGGATAAGGTTTCGGAAGTTATGATCCGAAGCCCAAAACTTTCGGATTTGGCAAAAAAGGTTTTCGGCGCCAACTTTGGAGAGAATAGACAAATGAATTATTGCAGTTTCGGGTTTCGGTTAAGGTTTCGGGTTTCGGTCGAGGTTTCGGGTTTCGGTTGAGGTTTCGAGTTTCGGATTAAGTTTCGGAAGCTATAATCCGAAACACGTCGGAATCGCCAAAAAAGGTTTCGGTGCCAACTTTGACATCGTGTTTCAAAATTCCTGTCGAAAAAAAAAAATTCCGGTCGACGGGTCATTTTTTTTTTTTTTTTTTTTTAAAAAAAAAAATTACTTCATGTTCATATCTATGGTCACGCAAAGCTAATTCTTCAGTTTGTATAACATGGAATCAAAAAATTATTGGCAAAAATGGAATAATTGGCACAATAGGAATTTTTTTAAAAAATATTTTTTTTTGAAAAAATTGGGTCGTCGGGTTATGTAAAACGAAAAAAATAACTTGCGTTGCCTTATCAAAATTTTATATTTTATTTTTGGGTATCTTTTCAAACTTTGATTGTTGTTTCGAATCATTCCGAATTTACTAGTCAGTAGAATTCGAAAAAGCTTCAAATTTCGAAACAGTACATTGCGGCGAATTTATGAAATTAGAGTATTTTGAATATAAAGTGCGTAACTTACTATTACTTTTTCCTATTGTGAAAACATATAGATAACGTAAGTTATAGCCCATCTTCCCATGAAAGATGGGTTAGAATTATCTTACATGATTTCACAATAAGAAATGTTAAAAAACAAAGAGTAAGAGACGCACTTCATAGTTAGTCAAAATACTCTAATTTCATAAATTCGCCGTGACGACTTTCATCTAAAGTTTATAAAAGCTTAAGTGAATAAAACTACAAATAAATATTATTTTACTTAATCAATAAACTAATTAAATGAAATAGATATTATACAATTATGAAAATTTAATTATCCTGAGAAATCTTTGGAAATCTTATTTCTGGGGCAATTTGTAAAAATAAAGACTTCTGTTATTATTTAGTTAAAGTCTAAAGAAGCATAGATAGTAAAAAAATCATTTTATATTATCCAAGTACAGTTTAAAAAGATATTTTTCGTCAGTTTTTATTATTAACTTTTTAAGATTCTAAAAAAAGCTTGAGATTTCGACAACTGTTTGGCTATACAAGTGACTAGCTCTTATGCATTGCTAAATTTAGTCTCAGAAAGGCGGTAATGAAAAATCTTGGAGATTCTTTTATGTAAGCAAGAAATCTAGATTTATTTTGTAAACAAGAAAATTAGATTTATTCTTAAAATTGAAAAAATTAAGATTTCTATATGATGGTTGATCAGTTGCTAATCACTGTACGTATTTTAAAAGAGCGATAATAAAAAGGTGTAAGAAAAACCTCGTTAATAGAAAAAAAATATTTTTCAAATGTTAAAAGATTTTTACATACTGAATTTCACCGCAAAATTCCGTATTTTATATACCCGGTAAATGATATGAATTCAATAAAGAAATGGCTTATGCATATTCCGTACATAAAATACAGAATTTGTAGCGAATTCTATATGTAGTAAGGAAATATACTAAGGCGAGACAAACTGGATTCTGTGTTTTACATTACACCCCTCTCCCCTCCGGGGGTGGGTGGTTCACATAGTAAAATTTTAAAAAATCTTTTTCTGATTATTCCGTGACTGATAAAATTTTCCGAAATTTCCCGTAGCCCTATGTATATTTATCTAAATTTTATTTACTATGGGGGGATAATATAAGATACAGAATCCAGTTGGTCTCGCCTATTGTGAGCCGCAGAAATGTACCTCAGCTGCACATGGTAATCGAGGTGGCATAGTATCGATTTCTCGGTTATGAAGATCACTTACCACCTTTGGGTTTCCCGTTGTTAAATCGGTTTTAATGGTTATACTGATTATAATGGCTTTAGTGATTATAGTGATTTTAACGATTATAGTGATTATATTGATTTTTATAGGTTTAGTGGTTAAATGGGATTTATTGGATTTATTGATTATAATGATTATAATGGCATTAACGGTTATAATGGTTTCTATGTAATGAAAGTATATAATAAAGGCCTTGCGCTCCAAGAAACATTATCGATTGTTTGGTTATTGATAAACTACTTTCCTGTTACCCCCCACACTCACTAAATACACTAACAATCTACTACTAAGTGGCATAGTAGTACAATCATCTCCTGTATTGATTGTGCAAGTGATTGTAACGTTACGCTGTCCAGTTGTTTCTCAATGAACTGAGGACCTCCGTGGTTATTGTTGATTTTTAACTGTCTCGACGTACTGAGATAGTTGTGGTTGTATTAGTTGGTAAGAGAGTTACCTTGAAGTATTGACGACCGAAGCCTTGAATATCCACTCGCCGAATCTAACACGCCTCCTTCGATACAGTTGTCCGGGTTCTTGTTGATTTGGATTGGTTGGATTTGTGTTGACCCGGAAGAGCAAGATTTTCTGTTGTCACTATATATCATGTATATTTCATTTACTGCTGATTTCAAAATTAGTGGGACACGTGAGAAAATTTTTGTTGATCCTCAGTAAATTTTCGGTAATTACATTTACTGAAAATTTTATAGTTTTTCAATAATATAATTTTCAGCTGAAATTATTATCTCGGTATTGATTGTTTTGATTTTCAGACTGATCCGGGATTTTTTGTTACAAAACATCCCAGATCAGTCCAAAAATCAAAACAATCAATACCGAGATAATAATTTTAGCTGAAAATTATATTATTGAAAAACTATAAAATTTTCGGTAAATGTAATTACCAAAAATTTACTGCGGATCAACAAAATTTTCTCACGTGTCCTATTAATTTTGAAATTAGCAGTAAAATCCTGTAAAATTTTTTCATAGGAAAAGTATCGATATCGACTCTTGCTCTTGTTATATATACATTTTAATACATATACATGTATAATATTTTTGATCAACATTATTGGGTAAGATAGCATACTATAAATTGCACATAATTAACAAATGTATATATTGTATATTATGCGTAGATTCAATTACGAAAAAAATATAATCAATATAATTCATCCAAAACTATAGTGAAGTTTTTATGTGATTAAAACAACTTAATCGATTCCAATTAACTAATGTAAGCATTATTTTCTAACCCATGTTGATTATCAATGTACATGTTATTTGTTGAATTTTCAGAAGACATACAGTAATGTTTAATCGAGGTGATACAAAAGGTTTGTTTTAATTAAAACTGTACATACGTATGTGTACATACTAATAACGAAAAGGACTGCACGCATGTAATATAATTATTGGATGCTTTCCAGGGCCAATTGTGTGGATATTCAGTGAGTTATAGCATGCATCAGTGCGTTTGATGTACAGTTGAAGAGAGAGATACACATGCATCAGTGCATTTGATATATAATTGAAAGATATATAATATACATCTATAGTGCAATTGATGTATAATTGACAGAGATATATAGCATACATCAATGCGTTTAATGTATAATTGGCATTACTGGTGGTATTCTGCCTGCATAAATGCTGGCCGGCTGTTAGCCAGAAGCTTTGTAGTTACATGATCTTAGCCAGTGATTCCCATCTGCATAACGCAGGCTGTAAAAAGATGTTTAAGCTGCCAAAAATGGCAAGATTCTAGGGTGCGAAAGATTTGCCTTTTGAGAGGGTGTTACACTTAAAAAATTAAAAATTTTCTTTTCCGATAGCCCTATCAGTATCCCGTGATCAAATTATGTCGATCACTCTGAACTCTTAAACCTTAAACCCTGATCAACGATTTAATCTATGACCGATTGACATACGAATATTCTTTTCTATTTCTTTATTTGTTACTATATACATATCTCTTTTATTTTCTATTTTGTTATACGTATATATATCATTTCTTATTACTTTATTGGAACATCATACTAAAGATTAGATCGAAGTCTATTATAGATACGATAATCGATCGGAAAATGGATCGACTGTCATCATCCGGCCTCCGTTTACACCAACGCGCTTGAATAAGAAGTCTTCCGTATGTGTCTCATGGCGACACTTGATTATTTAGACTATCTCGGATGCCTTGAGGTATTCAAATATTTTCAGGAATCTGCTGATATGTTTCAAAATTTCATTTTCGCGGACAAAGCTTTTAACTTTTAAATAAGGCAAAGGCATGGTTGAAACTAATGTGATTAATGAAGGGATTGGTGTTAAAAAGAATTGAATGATTCTAAAAATAAGTTGACTGCAGGTGAAAGTTTTCTTGAATGGACTACTGTAATTAATTTATATATCTAAAAACATGTATTTAAAGGCTCGAATTCTGCCTTCAATAAAGTCTTCAGACTTCGATCTGATCCTTTGTTTAATAATAAACCTTGACCCCATATAAGTTAGTAGGCATTTCAAAGCCGAAGCCAACTTATATACAATTTTTATTATCGAATTTTCAACACTGCTGTTAGCATTATGCTGCTGTTTCATTAATTGTTTTATTAGTTATCTTATTTATTGTTTGATTATTTTTACACTGCTGCTGATACACATATTGATAAGCCGATATTTGATTGTTTTATCGATAATACATTTAAAACTATAGATAGATTTATTTAACTGCTATATTGTTTGATTGTTTCTGCTGATTAATGATTGATATCGTTAGATAACCCCTTTGTTTAATTATATACCGATTCATCCCTTTTAACCCCTTACACCCGATTCAACTCCCTTTATGCCAAAGTACTCTAACTCCTTTATAATTCTCTCTCCGGACTTCTCTGCCGCTGACTCATAAATATTGTTTACTATTCTGATAGCTCTACCGGCAGGTCTGATATCTCCCATCCGGATAGTAACATTTAACATTTGGTGCCAGTTGTGTGAAATTTTATGCCGCACTTCAGATTTCGTCAATTTTGGACGTTTATGAATAATTTTGAATAACATTTTGAAATATCTGAAACCACGACCTTCATCATTGTTTCTTTGGGAAGACTCCACAGGCCATTAACTATCTTGTTAAACATTATCATGATAAGTCGTGTATAGTTTGTTTTCCCCCCGTAGAAGACCTTTCTCTACAGTTTCAAAACTTTTGGACTTGGTATAGTGCTTCGTTTACCGCCCTCTAGTACTCCCAATACACTGTACGTCAATTTGAAAGATTTGTTGAACTTGGACTTGAGAATATTCCCGATAGATTACTCCTTTGATTTATTTTTAGCTTTCGATACAGTGAAGCTGAGGATTTCCCTACCCTTGTAACTAGGTTCCTAACTACATATCAAGAGACCTATAAATTTAATCAAGATATCTGTAATAATCTGACAATCTCAAAGAAGACACAGAAGAAATCAAATCTGCTAATATGGATCACGACAATTTCAATGAAGATCTTGATAATTTCTTGGCTGACAATGTTGACAATGAGAACATTGAAGTCCCTCAACTACAAGTTCCTATCCCTATCACTAATCCGATTGCTGATGGTCAACCTGACCCTATGGTCCTTCTCGCGCAACAAATTGGAAATCTCGTTATTTACTTGCAAGCTGCTCCAGTACCTCAAATTAACATTCATGCCATTAATATTCCTGCACAGCATTGAGAGTTGAACTTGGTCCACTATCCCGAATTTTCGGATGGAAAACAAGATACAATTTCATGGTTGGAAGATGTGGAGAAAGCTTTCGAAGCCAACCAGGTGCAGGATGCTAGAAAAATTCCGGTGATTGTACCTAAGCTTAAGGGAGCTGCTGCCACTTGGTGGGTCACTAATCAAGCCCAGCTGACCCCTATTGATCGATGGAATGATCATCTTAACCTCGATATAAGTTTTCGACCACCCTTCATAGCCCACTTTAGGACACTGGCCCTTGAGAGCAAATGGTTTGTTCAACTCACCCAGAGGAAACAAGGGATGAGTAAGGATGTCGATTCTTATCACGTGGCTGTTGAAGAGTTGCTCCGCCATGTTGAAGCTGGTGGACATCGATATCCTGAAAGTGCAAAGGTCCAGATGTTCATTAATGGACTTCGTCCTGAACTTTCTACTTTAGTAGCCCAGTTTTTACCTAACTCTCTAACTGCCACATATGAACGTGCTAAAGCATTCAAAAATTCTTTTAAACAAAACCCATATTATTATAATCCGTATTTACCTGCTTCTACCCCTATGCCTCAACAGCCAGTTCTTGTAAACTCCTCTTCGACAACTGCTCCTCCAGTCCCAGCTCCATCTAAAACCGAAGAAGCTATTGTTAAGCTTGGAGAAGCTTTTACGGCCATGGCAGCCCAATTTAAAGAAAGCAAAGAATACCCATGCCGAAATTGGAATTTACCACTCCGGTACCCTTGTTACCAATGTGGACAAACCGGTCATTACGTATGAAACTGTCCTCAGCCCGCTCCACCTAACAATTCAGAAACTGTGGCTACTGGTAGCAATGCGATCCCTGTAAATCAAAACAATCAGCGTCGACCCAACCTTCCGGCTCCTGTTAACAATACCGGAAACGGACATGATGGTGCTGCGCCAAATAATGCTCATACTTATTTGAAACTTCATACGGATGACCGGATGTTCATGGCAGGGGAAGAAAATGAACGGCCTAGCCAATCTACTTGGCTCAAACGACGACAGACTGCAGAAGGTTCAGTTCAGGAAGGTCAAAGAGAAAAAACTGCGCGCCCGACTGAGACAGTGACGAATCCTCCATTTCAGACCAAGACCAATCAGGCTCCAATCGTCCGAAAAAAGAAAATGCTTGATAATCCTCCACAAATATCGTCCCTTGTACCCCCTACTTCATTGTAGCTGATATCCGAGACAAAACGGACAATATTACCTTTGGACAATTACTTCGGTCAGTTCCTGTGATGCGCACACAATTAGTTCAAGGGCTTCGAAAGAAGGTTACTACCAAGAGGAAGTCCCAGACTTTTGTTAATCTACAACCAACCTCTACCTCTATGGCCATGTACTGTGATGCAGTTGTTTATAACAATATTATTCTACTCATAGTGGATAGTGGTTTTTCTGGGAGTGTTGTCTCTTCTCATTTATTAAGTAAACTAGGTGTTAAAGTTAAAAGGCCTTCCACCTTTAAAATCACAGTCAGAGCAAATATGCTATTGGAGAAATTTCTAATTTTCCATTTTTCGTGGGAGGAGTAAGGATTCTGATTGATGTTGTCGTCACGGACGCTTTGTCATATCAAGCCATAGTTGGAAATGATTGGTTATCCAAAGTCCAGGCGAAAATAGATTATAATGCTTCCGAAATGGCTCTGCATTAGATAAATGAAAAAATTATAGTTCTAGTAGAATTTCGTCGAATACTCATAATCCTATACAAGAAAAAACAACCCAAAAACTGGAATTGAGAGAGAAGAAAAAGATGAAGATGAATTCGAAATAGAAGAAGAAGATGAAGTTGAAGATGAATACGAGAAAGAAGAGATAGAAGAACGGATATACGGATTTTCAGAAAAAGAAGCATTTCTTACATTTATAACCCTCCAGATTTCACTTTAAATTCTGATGAACAGTTTTTTTCTGATGACCCTAATGATACTCCTATCGGCCCTCCTGAACTTAATTAAGATTATTATGATGACTCGGATGAAGAAAATGCTGTTTCTCTATATAATCTTGTTCCTGAAGAAAAGGGTGTTCAAGAAGCCTGGTGGGAAATGAACAATGACGATGACTATCTGATGACTCGGATGAAGAAGATGCTGTTTCTCTATATAATCTTGTTCCTGAAGAAAAGGGTGTTCAAGAAGCCTGGTGGGAAATGAACAATGACGATGACTATCAGAATGACAATGATGAGTACGTTTCCAAGTCTGAGGAAGAAAGTTTCGAGGAAGGCCAAAAGTTTTTCTTCGATGAATATTTTGAGTCAACTCCTGAAATAGATATCAGACTGATTGAAGAAGAAGCTTGAGATGATGTGCAAGAGCTTATTCTTGAACATAGAGACCTTTTTGCTTGGACTCTGCAGGATTTAGGAAGGACTAGTTTAGTTACGCATAAAATTTTTACTGCTGAAGCCCCTCCAGTAAAACATAAGGCATATCAGACCTCACCGATGGAAAAAGATTTTTGGAAAATGAAATTGCCGATATGCTGGTGGTAACATCATCTGACCTTCATCCAGCCCTTGGTCTTCCCCCGTGGTACTGGTTAAACAATAAGACAAAATTTGATTCTGCATCGACTATAGGAAGCTTAACGCGGTAATCAAAAAAGATAATTATCCTTTGCCGATTATCAATGACCTTCTCGATACCCTTAAAAATTCTTCATGGTACACATCCCTAGATTTAGCCAGTGAATACTGGCAGATAGAGATAGATCCTAAGGACCGAGAAAAGACAGCCTTCATCTATCACTTGGGACCTTTGAGTTTAAAGTTATGCCTTTCGGCTTGACGAATGCCCCGGCCACGTTCCAACGTTTAATGGATCAAATTTTTCAAGGTATCAACGGAAATTTGTTATTATATATCTGATGATATTAATATTTTAACGTCAAGTTTTGATGAGCACCTTCAGCATTTGAAGGAAGTTTTTAGATGTCTTAATGACGCTGGCTTAAAATTAAATCCCCGTAAGTATTACTTTGCAAAAAGGGAACTTAAGTTTCTTGGGTATATCGTTAGTGCCTAAGGGATTTCGACCAACTCTAAGAAAGTTGAGGTGGACGAAATTTTCCTGTCCCTATGTACCTCTGGCAACTTCGTGGATTTTTGGGTTTAGCTTCCTACTACTGTAGATTTATCGAGGATTTCTCAAAGCTTGATGCTTCTCTTAACCTTCTTCTAAAGAAAGGAGAAAATTATATCTGGACCTCATTACAACAAGAAGCTTTTCAATCATTGAAAGAAAAACTTACTTCTGCTCCTGTACTTGCTTATCCGAATTTCGATCAAGAATTTTTACTGTTTACCAATGCTTTGGGAATTGCTATCAGTGCTATTCTCTCCCAAAAGGATGCTCAAGGTAGAGAAAAAGTTATTTCGTATGCCAGGTGAAGCTTAACATCAGCAGAAAAGAATTATTCGGTCATGGAACAAGAATATTTAGTCATTGTATAGGCAGTGACTTATTTCCGTCAGTACCTCTATGGCACCCGATTCATCTTGATTACTAACCATTCGGGCCTCAAATTTTTGATTAATCGGAAACTTCCTTGAGGACGTGTGGCACGTTGGATTTTATCCCTACAAGAATTTGACTTTACTATTAGACACTGAGCCGGTAGACAACACACCAACGCTGATTCCTTATCTCGAATTTCTGAACTATCCGATATTCATTCTAACTTGTTTTTCTGACTATCTGTTACCAACCCCCTTTTTCATTATCGACTATTAGTATTTATTCTTTTATTTTTCATTTTTCTACCTTTTTCATTTTTTGTTATATTTTATTGTCTCGCCAAAACAACATCACAATGGATCCTGAAGTCTATAAAACATTTTTTGATTACCTTACCAACCTAGTCACTGTGGAACTCCAAAAACAAAAACGTTTAATTACCCAAACAAGACATTATATCATTACTAACAATCTACTATTTAAAAAATCGTGACGACCCCCTCACCGATTTCTTTAAGTACTGTTATCTCATTAAGTCCCTGCTATTCTTTTTAGTATGCACTCGGACCCTTTGTCTGGACATTTTAATTTTTATTCTACTTTCCAGCGAATTTCTCAAAGATTCTTTTGGCCGCAGATGGGAGAAGACATTAAAGAGTATGTAAAGTCCTGTGATGCTTGCCAATGAAGAGGAAAGCCTCGAACATGTAAACCCCTTTACCCAATTAAGATTGGTCAACCCTTTGATCGTATAGTGATTGACATTATTGGACCTTTATTTGCCACCAAATCTGGAAAGAAATATATCGTTGTTGCTACTGAATATCTCACCAAATGGCCGGAAGCATGAGCCTTATCAGAAGCAACCGCCTCAGCTGTTGCCACTTTTCTTATTGAAAACGTTATTTGCCGCATGGCAGCCCCAAGGAACTCTTATCAGACCAAGGAAAACATTTTGCCAACAAATTGGTCAATCATATCTGTGCCCAACTTCAATTCCAGCATAGGTATTCAACTGCATATCACCCTAGACTAATGGCTTGGTCGAGCATTTTAACTGACCCTCTGAGAAGTCTTGTCCAAGTGTACCATCCAATTTCATTTTGATTGGGATCAATTTATTGCCCCCTCTTTATTCGCCTATCGGACTACCTAACATGCCGTGATGGGTTACGAGCCCTTCTATTTACTCTACGGGAGAGACGCTATTCTCCCAGAGAAGTCACTAAATTAAAACTACCACCTCCTTCGAACGAAAGAGACTTGTAGACCAACATTCTCCGAAGAGTTGCGGTATTATTAGGAGATATACCGGAAATTCAAAGAAAAGTGCAGGAAAGAACTGAGAAGGCTCAATTACGCCAAAAGAAGTGCCACAACAAAAATATACCATTGAAAGTTACATCATAGGAGATCAAGTCCTTCGTTATAAATCGTTTCTAGAAGGTACCCATAAGAATAAACTGAAAGAAAAATGGGAGGGTCCTTTTTATATCCATGACGCTCTTGGTAATGGTGTTTATAAACTTAGGACCATGGACGGTAAGGTGCTGAAACAGAAGTACCATGGTAATCATTTAAAATTATATCATCCACAAATGAACCAGACTGATAGTAGTCCGGACCTTTACATCTCGCAGGAGCTCGATAATTAAGCAGGGGAGCTTGTTACACTTGAAAAATTAAAATTTTCTTTTCTGATAGCCCTATGGTATCCCGTGATCAAATTATGTCGATCACTCTGAACTCTTAAACCGTAAACCCAATTAACGATTTGATCGATGACCAATTGACATACGAATATTCTTTTCTATTTCTTTATTTGTTACTATATACATATCTCTTTTATTTCCTATTTTGTTATATGTATACATATCATTTCTTATTACTTTATTGGGACATTATACTAAAGATTGGATTGAAGTCTATTATAGATACGATAATCGATCGGAATATGGATCGACTGTTATCATCCGGCCTCCGTTTACACCAACGTGCTTGAATAAGAAGTCTTCCGTACGTGTCTTATGGCGACACTTGATTAATTAGCCTATCTTGAATGCCCCAATGCATTCAAATATTTTCAGGAATCTGCCAATATGTTTCAAAATTTCATTTTCACAGACGGAACTTTTAAATAAGGCAAAGGCGTGGTTGAAACTAATGTGATTAATGAAGTGATTGGTGTTAAAAAGAATTGAATGATTTTAAAAATAAGTTGACCGCGGATAAAAGTTTTCTTGAATAGACTACTGTAATTAATTTATGTATCTAGAAACATGTATTTAAAGGCTCAGATTCTGCCTTCAATAAAGACTTCAGACTTCGATCTGATCCTTTGTTTAATAATAAACCTTGACCCTATATAAGTTAGTAGGCATTTCAAAGCCGAAGGCAACTTATATACAATTTTTATTATCGAATTCTCAATACTGCTGTTAGCGTTATGCTGCTGATTCATTAATTGTTTTATTAGTTATCTTATTTATTGTTTGATTATTTTTATACTGCTGCTGATAACATATCGATAAGCCGATATTTGATTGTTTTATCGATAATACATTTAAGACTATAGATAGATTTATTTAACTGCTGTATTGTTTGATTGTTTCTGCTGATTAATGATTGATATCGTTAGATAACCCCTTTGTTTAATTATATACTATTCATCCCTTTTTAACCCCTTACACCCGATTCAACTCCCTTTACGCCAAAGTACCCTAACTCCTTCATAATTCTCTCTCCGGACTTCTCTGCCGCTGACTCATAAATATCGTTTACTATTCCGATAGCTCTACCAGCGGGTCTGATATTTCCCAACCGGATAGTAACAAGGGCCTGCACTGCCGCTCTTCCGTTTTATATGTATGTTATTGTCATACATTCCCTGCTAAATTAGGTTATATTAGTATTCGCGCCATCAACACCTTTCATTCTTATTCTCTTCATTATGCATTTTACTTATTTGCGCGGGTAATACAAACCAAAAAAGGAAATCCAATTTTGTAAATAAACTAAGTGCATGAGATAAAAATTTAGGATTAGGGCCTTAACGTTAGAGACTATAGGGTTAAGAATGTTGCTTACTATATGTAAAATTTCATTTCCGTCATTTTAATAGTACACTAAGGGTTTTGAATATTTTCGCTTTTTTCTTCTTTTACGCATGCTCGGACCCTTCGTTGGATTGATCCGGAATAGTCAAAATTTGCACTCTTCGATTGGCTATTTCCTCTCTAGGAGTTTGTATTACCCGCGCAAATAAGTGCTACTTGCTAATGTATCACCGCAACTTGAATTAAAAATGGGCTGATATTGTGCAACTTGTATTGCTAAATAAATTAAATTTGAATTTTTGATGACAATAATTAGCCAAAAATAAAATCTTTTTTCGAGATAAAAGATCTGAATGAAAATTTGATGTAATGGAAGAGACGAGACTACGTTGTTTAATGGTCTTGTATTACCAACCGCGTGGAATATAGATGATAAATCACAGTTTGTTAGCATAGATTCAAGTGGGCTTAGAGTGAATTATACGGGTAAGATGTGTTATAATAAGAGAAATTTCTCAGAAATACATTATATAGTTAAAGAAAAATTTTTTTTAAAGACCTTAATGATTATAATACTATTGTGATTCGTGCCAATAATCCAATTCCTTCACAATGCGGATTATTTTACTTTGAAATTGAAATTATAAATGAAGGAAAAAATGGGTAATATTTAATTGTTATTTCATGTATTAAATCATTACGTATTATTATAAATTTTCACAATCAATTTAATTCCATTTATTAATAGAATCATTGGAGTAGGATACTGTACAAAACAAAATAATATAAGCGATTTCATGCCTGGTAATAAAGAACTATTTTTTATTTAATTTTTTGTTATTACATATTAAGGCTATGTCATAATACCTCTTAGGAAGGAAATATGTGGAAGATAAAGAAAATAAGGAAAATAAATCATGGGGGTGTGCTTACCATGGTGACGACGGATATTTTTTTTGTTCCGGAAGTGGCAAGCCATATGGACCGGCATATACTGCTGGTGATACAATTGGATGTTATTTAAATTTTAGAAATGATGATAAGATGATATTTTATACTAAAAATGGTATAAATCTAGGTGAATTCAATTAGTTTTGATATATATCGTTACTCTTAATAGTTCAAAGTTAATTAATATTTAATTATATTTCAAGGAATTGCATGTTATCTGCCTAATAATTTAGATGACTTAAATAATAATTTGTATCCTTGTATTGGGCTAAGATCACAAGACGCGTCTGTCTAGGCGAATTTTGGGCTAAGATCACAAGACGAGTCTGTCGAGGCGAATTTTGGACGTAAAAAGTTTAAATATTTAAGTAAATTTTATTTAACATTAAAACATAATTTGTATCCTTGCATTGGGCTAAGATTACAAGACGCGTCTGTCGAGGCGAAATTTGGACGTAAAAAGTTTAAATATTTAAGTAAATTTTATTTAACATTAAATTTTAGTGCATAATTAAAATTTCCAATAACAATAATGTCTCTTTATGGATAGCAATGACTAACGATGTTATTAGTAAGGAGTTATTGGAAGCATGCTGGATCAATTCTAAAACCTTTGATCAATACGTAGACGAATTAAAAAATAGATCAAATGATACACTTGCACTAATGTCTCGAGGAAAAGCATACTTAATCATAGGCAAATACAAAGAAGCATATGAAGATTTAACTAGATTGCTAGAAATTGAGTCAGAAAACATAATTGCACTAAAATATCGTGGGGAAATTAATTATATAATGGAAAGGTATGAAGAATCGATTTCCGACTTGAAAAACTTATTAAAAATTAAACCAGATGATACATGGGCAAAAAAAGCTTATGCATTAATTGAAGAATTGTAAGTATAATGTACTCATAAAAATTAGTATCTTAAAAAGACATCAAACTTATATAATTTAAATACCCACACCAGTCTGTAAGTAATTGGAGTCTGAAACCCAAAAATTTTTAAATCAAAAATGTCGATTATATTCCAACACAAATAACATAACATTAACCAATCCACATACAATACAATACTTTATATTACGCTACAATAGCGGACGCCGGTGAGTAATACGGAATAAGAAAATTTTTGAATCAGAAATGTCGATTATATTCCAACACAAATAACATAACATTAACCAATTCACATACAATACAATACTCTATATTACATTACAATAGCCTGTGGTAATAAGAAAATTTTTAAATCAGAAATGTCGATTATATTCCAACACAAATAACATAACATTAACCAATCCAAATACAATACAATACTCTATATTACGACAGTGAGTAAGTAATACGGAATAAGAAAATTTTTAAATCAGAAATGTCGATTATATTCCAACACAAATAACATAACATTAACCAATCCACATACAATACAATACTCTATATTACGACAGTTCGTAAGTAATATGTAATAAGAAAATTTTTAAATCAGTAATATCGATTATATTCCAACACAAATAAAATAACATTAACCAATCTACATACAATACAATACTCTATATTACGACAGTAAGTAATACGGAAACGAAAATTTTTAAATCAGAAATGTCGATTATATTCCAACACAAATAACATAACATCAACCAATCCACATAAACTACAATACTCTATATTACGACAACGACAGTGAGTAAGTAATACGGAATAAAAAAATTTTTAAATCAGAAATGCCGATTATATTCCAACACAAATAAAATAACATTAACCAATCCACATACAATACAATACTCTATATTACATTACAATAGCCTGTGAGTAATATAGAATAAGAAACTTTTAAATCAGAAATGTCGATTATATTCCAACACAAATAACATAATATTAGCCAATCACATACAATGCAATACTCTATATTACACTATAATAGAATGTGAGTAATACGGAATAAGTAAATTTTTAAATCAGTAATATCGATTATATTCCAACACAAATAACATAGCATTAACCAATCCACATACAATACGTACTCAATATTACGACAGTTCGTAAGTAATACGGAATAAGAAAATTTATCAGAAATGTCGATTATATTCCAGCACAAATAACATAATATTAACCAATCCACATACAATACAATTCTTTATATTACGCTACAATAGCCGGTGAGTAATACGGAATAAAAAATTTCTAAATCAGAAATAATACATAACATTAACCAATCCACATACAATACAATATGTACTCAATATTACGACAGTGAGTAAGTAATACGGATTAAGAAAATTTTAAATTAGAAAAGTCGATTATATTCCAACACAAATAACATAACATTAACCAATCCACATACAATACAATACTCTATATTACGCTATAATAGCCAGTGAGTAATACGGAATAATAAAATTTTTAAATCAGAAATGTCGATTATATTCCAACACATTAACCAATCCACACACAATACAATACTCTATATTACGACAGTGAGTAAGTAATACGGAATAAGAAAATTTTAAATCAGAAATGTTGATTATATTCCAACACAAATAAAATAACATTAACTAATCCACATACAATACAATACTCTATATTACATTACAATAGCCTGTGGTAATAAGAAAATTTTTAAATCAGAAATATCGATTATATTCCAACACAAATAACATAACATTAACCAATCCAAACACAATACAATACTCTATATTACGACAGTGAGTAAGTAATAAGGAATAAGAAAATTTTTAATCAGAAATGTCGATTATATTCCAACACAATAACATAACATTAACCAATCCACATACAATACAATACTCTATATTACACTACATTAACCGGTGAGTAATATGAATAAGAAAATTTTTAAATCAGAAATGTCGATTTTATTCCATCATAAATAACATAACATTAACCAATCCACATACAATTACAATACTTTATATTACGACAGTGAGTAAGTAATACGGAATAAGAAAAATTTTAAATCAGAAATGTCGATTATATTCCAACGCAAATAACATACATTAACCAATCCACATACAATACAATACGTACTCAATATTACGACAGTGAGTAAGTAATACGGATTAAGAAAATTTTTAAATTAGATAAGTCGATTATATTCCAACACAAATAACATAACATTAACCAATACACATACAATACAATACTCTATATTACATTACAATAGCCGGTGAGTAATACGGAATAAGAAAATTTTTAAATCAGAAATGTCGATGATATTCCAACACATTAACCAATCCACACACAATACAATACTCTATATTACGACAGTGAGTAAGTAATACGGAATAAGAAAATTTTTAAATCAGAAATGTCGATTATATTCCAACACAAATAACATAACATTAACCAATCCACATACAATACAATACTCTATATTACGACAGTGAGTAAGTAATACGGAATAAGAAAATTTTTAAATCAGAAATGTCGATTATATTCCAACACAAATGACATAACATTAACCTAACATTAATCAATCCACATACAATACAGTACTCTATATTATGACAGTCGGTAAGTAATAAGAATCAGAAAATCTTATATACTGTACTGTAACCCTTAACATTATTAAAGTAATATTATTTTTTACGATATTTAAGGTTTAAAAAAAAGTTCGGTAAATGGACAAGTGGCAATTCAGATATTGACAGCTTTATTCAACAAATACAACTTAAAGCACAATATGGTAGAGATATAATCGAATGGATACCTTTTGATAAATTTACAATTATAAAGTATCTTGCTAAAGGTGGCTTTGGCACTATTTTTAAGGCAATATGGACTGACGGGTATATTTTATGTTGGGATTCTCGGAAATTTAAATGGATGAGAAAACCGCAAAGATGTGTTTGCTTAAAAAGTTTAAATGATTCTAAAGAAGATATAAAAATGGAATTTTTAAATGAGGTAAATATTATAAATATATTCCAAATATTTAATTAATATAGATTGGCTTATTATAATTAATATTTTAGGTTGAAAATCAACATAAACATGGGGGTAGGTCAGCAATTGCAATTTATGGAATAACTAGGAACCCAGATGATGGTAATTATATGATGGTTATTCAATACGCAAAACAAGGAAGTCTCCGAAAATTATTAGATAATAAATATAATGATTTAAGTTGGCGGCATAAAATACGGAACTTACGTTTCATAGCTAAAGGGCTTGCTGCAATCCATAAGGCCAATTTAGTACATAAAGATTTTCATTCCGGAAATATAGTTAATGAAACCATGTACAACCCTTATATTACTGATTTTGGATTATGTAGACCAGCGTCTCAAGATTTAAGTTCTAAAGGGATTTTTGGTGTACTTCCTTATATTTCTCAAGAGGTACTGTACGGAGAAAAATATACTATGAAATCGGATATTTATTCTTTTGGAATAATTATGTCAGAAGTTTTTACTGGATATCCTCCATATCATGATATTCCACATGATTTTAGCCTAGCAACACAAATTTGTTTAGGTCTTAGACCCGAAATCAGGTGTGAAATTCCACAATCACTTTTGGATATGATGAATAAATGCTTAGATGCTGAACCTCAAAACAGACCAACTGCTAAAGTGTTAGAAGATATGCTGGATCGATTTTATTCTGATTGGACATTAAAAAAAACACAAACACAAATATACAAACAAATTGAAGAAATTAACAACTCAGACAAAAATTTTTCAATATATGATCAAGCAAATCAAACAAAATTGACTCACTTTAATTATCAAACACGCAAATAAGCTATTTATACAAGTCGATTTTTGAATTTTCAAAGACTTCCTAAACCAGTAAATGCAGGTGAGCATATTATCTCTCAGAACATTGACCTTAAATTTATATTTTAGTGTGTAGCGACTCAAGAATTAAATTGTTTAAGCTTTTTTTGATTTTTTGCATTGAATACCTTTTTATACAAAGTTAGGCAAACTGACCAACTAATTCTTAAACTTATTTTTCTAGCAATAAGTCATCCTATTGAACTTAATGAAGTGCCCGATATATAATTAGCTAAATTTTCTATATTGCCCTGCTTTGGTAAAGGCTAAAAATGTCTTATAATATTTAACAATAAAATAAAACAAACTAAACAATCTGTCAAAGATTATTTTATAGTAGAGTTGAATTCTGAGGTTTTTCAAGATATATTTATCTTTGATATATAGTTCATACAATCATTAACTATTAAGAGTGTTTAACTATTCATTAGTCAAGAACTCATTAAAAAATATTATGAATAAATCTATACCGCGAAATAACGCGCAGGGGTGAAATTACATTTTCGGCCCGAATAAAGCTTAATTCGGGCCAAGAATCGAAATAACGCCCCTGTGCGTTATTTTCGCGGCTATACGGTACCAGGAACGGAGTGATATTGAAAATTTCACGAAGTGTATGGTTATATTGCAAATTAAATGGCGTACGTCTGCAAAATCTTGTATTTTATTGGACAAATGCATATGGAGAAACAAAGGTGTGAATGCATAAAAGAACTTCGCACGTCACGCCTTCACTGCATGTGCAATACTTTTTCTATATCCGGACAACATCTGCTATCATGAATTACTGCTTATCCTGTTGTCACACCCGAAATTAACCTCTTAATCTAATTCAGGGGACTAACACGTTTAGTAGTATGATGATTATTAACGGGGCGATTTGGTAGGTTAGTACTATGTCGGTTATACGACTTTATCAAGAGGATTTACAAGGTTTTATCGAAAGAGGCACAACAAACGTATATGACGATACGAGTAGTTGCAAGATAAGTGTTTAATTTAACGTGTATGAAGACACGACCCTATTTTATTAAATATAATAATAAACTAATACAATCTTTTATTAGGAATTGAGAATTCAAAGGGAGGGGAGGTCGAAGTCTCTCGTTCAAGGTCAGAACGAAGGGTTTAAATATTTGACTAGAGCGAAGGAACCAAAACTAATTTATATCAGCTTCTTTAACTAATCTAATTATTACGATCAATTAGTGCGTTTTACTCTCGATGATACTTTATGATGCTTAATATAGCTACAGCGATGCGGATCCAGGGACGATGATTTTCTGCGCTTCACGGAATGCTGCCGAATCACGGAATCGGGCTATAAATGCAGAAAATTGCAGAATATCACAGAATTCATCCTCACAGGATAATTTTTACATATGATTGGCTAATTCTGACAGATCAAATATAATTAAGAAAGCCCCTTTGTAAATATACGCGCAAATCATACTGTAGATGTCAAGATTATTATTTAATAAAATAATAAGTCAAAGTCAGATAAAGCTTGTAATATTTCAGCATTTGGAAAAATATTTTATAAAAATTGTTATACTTAATAGCAAAGTTGATAGCTAAAATTTTGATTATCGTTATAATTAGAAAAAATTGTAAAATAAATATATTTTTAATACAGATAGCACAGAATCTTTGAGTGTTTATTACAGAAATTGCGCAGAAAAAGAAATTTATTATGCATGAAATTTTGCAGAATTTGAATTTATCATGGACGGAATTGGCTATTTATTGCCGCAGAAAATCATCAAGTCCCGGCCAATGCATCGAATAGCGTGTACAGGGTATCACCCCCTCGACATTTTCCGATCACACCTGTGTCACCGAGACCGTAACACACCTATACCAAATCGAAATTACCGTAATAGGAAATCTTATCATTTACAATAGCATAGCCATATTAATAGTCGTAGCGTAAACAATTAGTCATAATAATAGTCAAAACATTAGTCATAGTATTTACAATGTATTTTAGCAAAATAGCATATTATTCTAGCTATAGACTTCTCGAATCTATAAATACGATAGCTTTTTACCTTTGAAACACTAGTCGTCATTAATTTGACTTGACAAAACATAAAGAGTCGTAACTGACGACCTCATAACCCTTATTACATTAGTCATTGCATACTGCAACTTGACAAATATTACCCTTATATTTAATGGGATAAGACCATGATAAGCGCCCCACACCTTTATACAATTACCCTTAGTATAATACATGTGGTAGAAACATGTAACGAACCATAGTAGCACCCAAACGTGCATAAAATATAAGCACTTAAAGCTATTTGACATAGCGACCAACTGGTAAAAAACTAATTACCAACTACCAAAGAGTATCATTAAGTTGACACACTCTCCAAAGTAAAAAGCCGTTGGTATACCACAATGACAACCCAACGTGCAAAACAATACTCAACAAAGTATTAACAAAGGCACAAGTGTATTATCAAACACTAAGTACAATATGTACCAGAACAATATTACTTCATATTATATCAAACATATTATTATAAACATTATTTAAAGTCTAAAGAAAAGACTACTGTATTGAAATACCCACGTAACCTTTTAACAAAGAAACATATTTATTAAATAAAGATTATATTTTATTAAACATAAACTCTATTGTGCAAATAACTTTACAAATTATCCTTCTACATAAAACTGAATTAACTATTGAATAAAAACCTAATATAACTAATAAATGAATATACCAAAGAATAAATAACCTGTATACACAAAAGAGAAAGGAAGCCCAACCTTTGAAAACGAACCAAGTAACAACTCTGCAAACAGTAGGCATAGCCAACCTACGAACCTCAAGTAACCATTCCAACTTGAAACCGTACTCAACTTATTAAATACACTACAGAAAGTAGTAAGAAACCAGAGGAACTGGAAGATAAAAAATATATGATTATATTAAAGTAAAGTAGAAAAGAAGAAGCCACGAATTGGCAGACTACAAATAATAAAGAAAAGTAAAATCTGCCATTATAGTAAAATAGCGTGAAATTATCTATATAAAATCTATTCAAGCAAAAGCATAATCGTCATAGAACAATTGAAGCTTAATCAACTCATACAAGTACCAAGACGAGGGAAAGTACCATAGTGAAGTTAGCAAGAGATCTACAGGATAGATACCAACTAACCTGATCTGACAACCAACTGAACTAAGGCTATAAAGGCGAAAACACGAAACCTTACGTTGACACTATTAGGCTGATCACCTGACAAGACAACCATATTAGAAACTCAGACACTAAGGATTGAACTATTGAACGAATGCGATACATATTACAAATCACGATTACCAAATTAATAAAGAATATAACTGCAATAACCATTATACTATTAATAGCTGCAATACAACAAATAGTCAAAGCACAAATCATTAACGTCACAGTACCAGTCATAACTGTTACTCAAACTCCAACAAACGTACCATCTCCAACAACTATAATCACAACTCAAACTGTAATACAATCTCCATCAACAAACTACTTTAATGACGCAAATGCTGTAAACACACTCGTTGCTGAACTCGTAACAATAGCCATATCAACAATAGTAATCACAATCATAATCTGTATAAAGAAAAGGAATACAAAAGTCTTAAAACAACAAATACAATGTTTGGCCACAACCCAAACATCTAGACCACTGGATTACCAAGGATATCCATAAACAACACGTAATTTAAATTACAAAGCTTATAAACAAAAGTATAAAAATAGCTGCAAAACTCATACCACGAATGACATATCTACATTTGGACATAAACAACATTAAACATTACAACATACCAACATTAATATTATTCATAGTACTCATAGCAACAATAATATTTGAAATATTATTCATGATATACACCTGTTTAAGGAAAGAAACACATACTGGAATAATAGAAATATCTAGGACAACTGATACTAACAACAATAATATTAATAATTAGTACAATATTACTACTTATAGCAATACTTATATCCACTATAACAATATCTATAATTATTCACCATCAACAATACAAAAAGCTTATCAATAATTAATGACTCACAATAACTAATGACTGAAACTAACTCAACAACTCTTTACTGTACAACATTTGACAACAATCCACTAGCGACACAACTATTATACAAAGAACTTATTACTATATTCATAGCACTACTATTTATAGTATCACTATACTGCTGTTGTAAACACCAACCTATAAAAAGAAGGTCAACAAGACCATACCTGGAGCAGATCAATACCTTAACACTGACTCAACTTGCTGTTGTGAACTAAAAATAACTCAACAATATATGTTTGAACAAAAGAAAAAGAAACCACAATATAATTACCAATATAGGACACCTACCTTACCAAAACAACCTATTAATAATCTACCAGCTATACCATATGTTAGACCACCTGTGAACCTACAAAGGCTACCACATCAAGTGATAATTAACCAAGACGTACAACATAGACTAAATCAAGGATACAAACCATCCAACTTGGCACCACCAAGACCACCACTCAAACCACTTGAACTAAAGAAGTATATACCTAAACGAAGAAAATAATTAATGTCTAAAAAAGATCCTAATCAACTACAATTATTGGAAATATACGGAACCATAATTATAGTCACAATACTATTCGGAGTATTAGCATTGATTATTATAACTCACGTAATAAAAGTTCAGAAGAAACAACAAAAGTTAAGGAAAAGACAACCTATCATAGCTAACGATACCAACCAACTACTTTACGGACCAAATCTAAATAACCTAAAGAATACAGAAATATTCTAAGGACACAGGTCAGTAATACAAATATCTATAACACCAAGTACAGTAGTATCAACAATATTATCAACAGTCATATCAATATCAACATCATTGATAACTCAAATATCAACACCAACCTCAACACCTACAATTACTCAAACACCACAATACTTTCAAGATAGTAACGTAATTGAAACACCAACAATATTAGGAACACTAATAATCACATTAGCAATGGCAATATTATATAAAGCTAAACAACTTAAAAACAAAAATAACGAATTCAAAATACAGAAACAACAAGCTGATGACGCTAGAATTGCTGAACAAGTTAGACAAATCAGAACAGAATTATAAAAAGTGGATAAACAACAAGAAAGCAAAATAACTGTCAAAACCACTGACAAAAGCATAGCATCAATAAACGCATCTATAACTTGAATGAACAACATCATCATAATACTATCAGCATCTGACAAACTATTTGAATACCTAATACAAACCATACAACTATTAATTGTAACCATAGCCATAGTATACATAGCATCAATAATATCATAAACAATAGTACAAGTCAAGAAAGAAAATATCAGAAAAATTAATGAACTTCCTAGATAAAGAAAAGATTGAAGAAATCAAGAAACAAATAAT